>JAQFZN010000130.1:0-48690 GCA_034687075.1 Geophilus carpophagus | reverse complement strand
GTCAGCCATTTTAATGCATTAGTTTTCCAGAACATTCTTTGGAAAGTGGAGCCACCTATATTTTCTTTAATAAGTTCTGGTAAAATAATTTTCCTGGAACAAATGTTTTCCACACAATAGCTGCATTCAAAAAGGTTTTTTAGAAGTGTTTGTGTTTTGATGTTGTGTTTTATTTACAAGTATTTTCAAGCTTATTTTTTGAGTGTAAGTGTTTTGAGTGTGTTTTAGTTTGTGTTTTGTTTGTGTTTTGTTTGTATTTATGTGTTGATCAAATGTACATTCTATGGCGTACACATTGATCAAATGTATGTTCTATGGCATACACATTGATCAAATGTACGTTCGATCGACTGTACGTTGATCAAAAGTACATTTGATAATAACTAATGATTTAATTACAAACAGAATTGATTTTGAAGCGGTGGCAAGATGGCGGCTTTTAACTGGCTTCTAAAACACTTTTCTGTCAAAACACTTCCGGTTGTGTTTGTAAAACGCTACGTTCACAGTGTTTGTGTTTTAGGTGTTTTTTAGCCTTAAAACACAAACACTTCAGGAAGTGACGTCATAAGCACAAAACATAAACACCTAAAACATCTAAAACACGAGTTTTTGAATGCGACTAATGTTCTAGAACATTTGTGGTAGTGGAGTCATAGCAATAGTGTTAATAATTAATAGTAGAGTATAATGTATAAAAAGTATACAGTCGAACTTCCATAACTCGAAATTCTTTAAATCAAAATTTTCTATAACTCCAAGTAAAATTTGCTATTCAGAATTTTCTTTATTTTTGTTTATATTATGTATTTTATATATGTTTACATGTACATCAATATAAAGTTTGTTGATTTCATGTAGTCATATATGTATTTACTGTCAATAAATTCACATGAAAGCGTTATTTTACTCATTTTGTAGTTATTTCTTTAACTCGAATTTTCTATATCTCAAATTTTTTCGGTGAACTATGGTGATTTGACTTAGGGAAGTTCGATTATATTTGTAATAAATTTTCAAATATAATGGACAAGAATAGAAATATTTTGTAAACATTTGCTTTTATTATGTCTGTTCAGTCTAATTGAGATTAAACATTTTGAATTATTTATAGACTGTCGGTTTTTGTTTTTCTTATTATACTGCACATCACCTTAGCTGCTTGTATTGTTTACTATCTTAGTTTGTATTGTAATCCAGGAGAAAAGACGGTAGTGTTTTGAATATAATCATATGGGGGTACTTTTAGGTCGTTGGCATGCATGCATAGTTAAAAGCAGAAGAGTTACTAACAGTTGTGTCATGTGAAAAATGAAAAGTTAAAGCTGAATATATACTCTATAGAATAGTACATACTCTATAGAATTAACTGAATTAGCTACATTTAGTTCTAACAAGATTAATGCATCACAAGCATGTTGTGAAATAGCCATTTCCTTGTTTTAAAGTGCTATAAACCTGAATGCTATCTTGATGGTAATTACAGGTTTTGTTAGGACAAAATTGTTAAATCTAAACAATTTTTCTTACATTTTATGTCAAACTTAATTTTGATGGTAAATGATAATATAATAAATGGATTAAAATTGATTATAATTTATGATTTGTTATTGCAATAGTCTTTCATGCATTTCTAAAAAAGACATACTGGAAGTGAAATGCATTAATTTAAATTGAAGTTGGTTTTATGATGATGGGAACAACCACATCTTCAATTGCCTACAGATATTTATTCATAATTTTCTTTGACTTCTTTTTCTTAATGACAAAGTGGTGACAATCACTGTTTCCTATGTTGTTATCAGGAAAAATCCATAAAACAAGTAAAGTTTGAACTATGATCTTGAGTTAGAAGGGCAAGGATTGACCCTTGGTGAGCTCTAGTGACAGTTGAAATGTAATATTGTTTACTTGAAATTGTAAAGGAAAGGTGAAGTGAGTAAAAGCAATCAGGCAAACAGCCAGAAATTTGATTGTTTTGAAGGTGCTCAAATTTCAGTTTAAAAATCAATATTTATTTTTCTTTTTTTATAAAAAAATATCACTGATGTTGTCACACAATTACCATGTTTACACACACACAATAGTCTTTTAATAAAATACCTTAAAAATGTTTCATGGTTTTTCTGCATGTTTACATGCATGCTTTCTCAAGAAATTTAGTTGTCATTTACTTCCATGTTAATACATGTGATCAACAAAAACTGATTTCTTTGTTAATGCTAACAGTCTTGCAAGCTTTTAAAGTGAAGATTAATTATTATTTAACATCAGTGCTTTATTTGTAAGAAAGATGGTTCTGGAACTCACATTTTGTTAAGACTTAAAAAATTTACATATTCAGTTCTTAATGTAAATTTAATTTATTCGTCGAAAAAAAGTGCCGAAATGCCGTACCAGTGCATACCGCCACCAAAAAGCACTGTTTAACATGATTACAACATTAAAATCACTTTAAGATTTTCGACACCACTCTAACTTTGATAAGCCGCCATTTTGAAAACAAAATGAAACGGAAATGTGATTCACGCACATGCGCAGATAAAAATATTCCTTGTTTTGAAGAATATTTTCACCCTTTCATCAGGAATATTACAGGAATGTTCTGTGCATTCGAATCTTCTCACCATAACTTTTATGACTACGGTAATACATAACTCTATTCAGCTACATACCAAGTGTAAATGGTTACCACTCACTGTTACCAGTATGAGTTTCTACGAGCAAATGTCAAAAATTTACGCTTCTATGACTCCACAATAGGAAGCAATAAAATAGTGGGCATGGAATGTATGACAAATTCGAATATTAGCAAAATTTCGGAAATAGCTGCAGAGTACACGATATCCAAGTTATCTATCGATTATCTACAGACTTATAAAAGATGTGCACAGATTTTGATATTTGGTCTATCCGTTGGAGGATGAGCAAATCCATTATTAAATACATTATAAATTGTAAATGATTTATGCAATCTCTAAACCGAAAGCAGTTACTGTATACACACTTTAATATATTCATATCGTTTGTAATGCAGTGTTTGCTTTAAAAATATGCTACGTATTGTGAATTTAAACAGGCTTTTTGTTTCGTTTAAACTTTCATCAGCTTGGTTTAATCTACTTAAATGTAAAGTTCTACTTGAATAGCTCGTCGGGTTTTTACTTAACAGAGGAAGATAGGATGAAATGAGCGGGTATATATATGGTAGAAAAGAGAGCAGTTTAATAATACGGTGAAAGAGAAAATTGGAATTTACTCAAACGAATGACTGTGTTCATGAGGTCTTAATCTGTAGGACTTTAAGAGATCTCGCTGTACGTTGGTCGACTTTTAATAGGGAAGTGTACACTAATAATAATAATTCCAATAATTCAAGAGAGTTTTGCTCAGTTTGGCAATGCTTCACTGCCATTAGGCTTATGAACAACTAGTGAAAATTGTTCATGAGTTAAGTTAATGGCAATTCGGCGTTTTCATGTTTTTTATTTCTTTTTATGTATTAATAATATTATATCTATTGAATTTTTTATTTATTGTGTAAATTATTTGCATAAGTTTATATAATTCTATTTTTTATCCGTTTAGGAATTAGATTTTGATTAACTTTAATATTAATTTATAGATAAGGTTTTGACACGTCTGGGTAATCTTGGTTGTGCAAATGATAAGAAAAAAGTGTGATTTTTATTTTTTTCCAATGATTATTTTTATCAGTGCTTTGGTTATGTTCGGAACTGCGTTTGAAAGCGCCAACAAAGCACGTGATTAGAAGGAGAAAGTATTAGATCTAAACGTGATAATCTACAATTGATACAATTACTAGTGGTAAATGGTTCGATGGGAATAGGCTATGACTAGAAATGCTTCGTAAGCGCGCGCTCTCTCGTGGAATGTTGTAATTAAGCAACAAACACGAGATGTCAGCTTAAAAAAATTAGTAACGAATACGGAAGATATTTGAAATTAATAATTGAACATCACAAGAGACTTATCTAACACAATATAAAATTATTAAAATGAATTAGTTAAATGTAACAATTCATAAACTCATGCTTGAAGAGCTAAAGGCCTTAAGTTAATTTGGATGCATTGGAAATTTAGCAGAAGCAAAGAGTGTGTTGATAGTTCCTATGTTCTCTACGCCCTTCCTGACATCTGTGTTCAACTTAAAGTAGAAATTCCTGAAAGGATGATCAACTTGAATATATTATATGTTTTATTAAATAAATTTGAAAATCATTTACGCATGTTGATTGATTTCCGTCTAAAATTACTTTCGCTAATAGATGTATTAGCAGAATTAGCATCCATGAGTGAGTAATTTGCGTTTTTATGACATCATTTAACACCGCATCATTGCAGAGACAATTAGATTTACACTATGTAATATTAATTTAAAGGTAATGCTGTGTTTTGCAATGCAAAGTATCTGCAGTTGCAAAAGTTTATCGAAAACAAGGTCTTTTCTATTATGCTAAGCTCGACATTGTAGTAAGGATTATTTTTACATTTAATGTTCTTAATTTCAAAAGTGAAACCAGTTAAGTTTAATTTGCAGTGTTTATAATTGCATTAATTCTACATTTTAATGTTCATTTCATTTCCGGGGATTTTTTTTTTCGTTTCTTCACAAACACAAAATGAAGTGCAATGTTTAATAGTGTTAGCTGCTTATTACAGGATTACTTGAATGGGGTAATTGATTAATAAAAAAAAATCTAATAGAGAAAACAAGTGGGGAAATAATAAAAATGTTACCTGCTTGAGAAGAAGATTGTTTGGATTACATTTGCTGAATTAGGAGCATGTTTTCTTGAGGAGAAGAAAAACATAAAGAAAACAAAGCTTATATCAGAAAGGATAAGGAAGAATTTTTAGAGACACAATTCAATATTTTACTTATCTATGTCGGGCCTAGGGCAACGACCTGTTATTGACTTCGACTAGGACCTGCAGCGAGCGCTAACATCATCAAGGCGGAAACGACCGCACTTGACATGCGCAGAGCTGCAGCGCTTCTGCTTCTTTTTCGACTTCGGCAAAAGCGGAAGGATGAAAAAAGTGTTGTTTAATGAAATTAAAACTACTCTTTTATTATGTTGTAAGTAAATTTTTTTAAAAAGAAACTTTAATTGGGCTTTGGAAAATCTAATCAAATGTTTTTTCCTTTTCTTGTTTTTTATTTAAATGACGTTTGGTTCGAATAACTTTTTAAAAAGATGAGAAATTAACTTTTTTTAAAGTTTTTTTTTAATAAGTAAGAATTAGAAAAAGTAGAGTTTCGACATTTGTTATAGTTACTAATGAAATGTATGCCAAGAAAAGTGTTTGTCGAATAAAAGGAGAATCCTGTTCCAAAATGATTGAACGAGCTTTTCTTGATCAAAATGTTTGAAAGGGAGCGTTTTGATCTTTGACTCACGTTCTTCGCACGAAAGAGAAAGTTTGCCAAGTCTGATTGGCGTGTGCGAAATCTTTCTAAAGGAAAAGTTTTATTGGCAGCTCGTAAAAGTCTCTCCTATTCTCAAAGTAAGTGAAGGTACGCATGAAGTGAGTGCAAACAAGAAGAAAAAGCAAATTCCAACTTACATTTTCGCCATAATGAATACAAAAACTCGTTGGGAGACATGTAACTACTGAACTTAAACAAATACCTACAGAATTTACAGTGTGCTTACTCAAACCTTTACACTATTCATTGGTTTGATTAAACATTTACGTGTAGACAGTAGATGTAATTAGTTTGTCGAATTGGATTGTAGGTAAACTTTTTTCTTTTATCTTGGACAGAACTTTGGTTGGTTGTGAATTTATTTATGAGTCAGACAAGATGAAATTCCAAACCTCATCCGAATTTGATACCATCTTTTATTATTTATGTTTGTATTCAGTGAACATTATGTTGCATTTTAAAAATATTTTGAAATGCTATAGTTCTGTTTATATGTGAATATATATAAATATTAATGAGTTTGTGATATATTTGTGAGTAAACAAGTAATAAGGGTTTGTTACATGAGGTTTAATTAATTAAGAATTTATGTCTTAAACTCGGGAAAAAATTTTAAAGTAAATGTACCATAAATTAGCATCTTAGGCTCGTTCTATGATCTTCACCATGCGAATCTAATAACAGGAAGTGGTACAGCAAGCCTACTTTATATGTCAGCAAGGCTTAGATGTTGTTTACTTAAAAGCCGCATTGAATTGGTGATCCAGGATAATTTAAGTATATGTATAAGTTTGATAATTACGTTGGAGATAAATTTTAAAGAATTCGATACTCCGAGCGATTAAATTTAGTAAGGGAATTGCGAGTTATATAAAGTGGAAGAAGAAGTAAGAGCAGTTAAGATGGGTAATTTCATTAAAAAAAAAGTTGGCTGTAAGCATTTTAAAACCACAAATTTCAACTGCAGCCAAGCAAATGATTCAGTTGCGCCCGAGAGAACACTTCTTGTTAAGGAGGGCCGAATGTTCTCTTTTGCAGCTAGTTCTATGAGTAGTTTCTGAGGTCGGAAATTGGATTCTCATAAACAAAGAGTTTTTCTTTTTTTCGTTTTTTTTAGTAAAATTGTTTGCCTCGTTGATCAACTAAGATTCTGATGAAGGGAAAGATTTTCAAGAGGTTGGTCTTGGTTTTGAATAGAGTTCATGAGTTCAAGAACCACTTAGCTTTCATATCGTTTGCACTTTGTTAGAGAGGAAAAAATTTTGAAGTGTAACCGCGTTTGTCATTTCGCATCACTGATTTACCACTGTGTCTAACTAGATTAACTTCTTTTGAGGTTAATTTGTATTGATTTAGAAAAAAGAGTTATCATGACTTGTGGTTTCGCAAGGGATTTCTTTTTGCTTGGAAATTTACAGTTTAGTGTTTGAATAAATAATTGTACGGAATGAATGAATAAACTAGAAGTTGTGTTTAGTAATAACTTTATTATGTATTTTCAAAAGAAATTAAAGGAAAAATAAGAATTTCTGTATGAAAATTATTGCTCAGATACCGTTAGAACAAAACTGTATCCAAAGAAACAAATGACATCAGCATAGTGGTTTAAAGAAAGAGTAAAAGCAAAAGTAAAAGAGAGATCGTGATATCTTTATTTTGGTATGCTTTAGTACTTACTCCAATCCTTAGATTGGGTTAGCATTTGAATGTTTTGATCTGTAGATAAGCTCTGGTAGGTTAAAGTTTGTCTTGTCGTATTTATGCTTTATACGACAGTACAGTGGCATTTTTTTAAAAGCATTTGGATTATCGTCATCTGGGATATTTATATTAAAGAAAAATGTTGGATTTCGACTCAAGTTGAATTTGTTAAATTTACTAAATTTAAACGATTAATATGTATAAAATTTTTACAATTTGCAATTTCTGAAGTTTAAAATCTCGTGAATTTTTTATATTATTGACTTAGGGTTTAAATTTGTTTAATGAAGTTTTGAAAAATTAAATAATTGATTCTGGCAATTGAGCACTTATAAATGAATCAATATTGATCATAAACTCTGTGAAAAGAAACGAAACGTTTAATCAATATTTGCATTAAAAATTTCTCTTGTCAATGAATACCTAAGTGAATTTAAAATTTAATTATTATTGTTTTAAAACGAAATTTTCGAAAGTAAATTATTTAAGTTGTGGTTGCAAAAGTTTGAAATACACTACACCAATTTCCTATCCTTTGATCTCCCTTCACAAAACTTGAACCGTTTTGTTTTCCAAACCTGCAATGATTTATGTTGCATAATTTCATGTCCAACATTTTGCAAGTCTTTTGAAAAATGATGTCATATTTCAAGTTGCACTTTGCAGTGCACTTTAGATTCTTATAATTGTAATTTTATTTATATCAGAATCCATGATTCTCGACCAACTTAACTGACAAATATATAAAACTAAAAAAGAAAAAATATATAACTCTTTATCATTCTTTTCTATTCCCTTTCTCATTTTTTATTCTACAAAAGCGCACTTGCCATTATTACCAACGAGGAAAAGAAGGAGAAATGTGTTCCAAATGGGCAACCTTTGTTCTAGAAAATAAGTGATAGAAGGTGGTAATCTACAAGGCAAAATAAGGTGGAAGTCCACAGATTTCCCAAGAAGTTGATGGCCCCCAAAGTCTGAACATTCCAAGAGCAAGTCATAAATTTTCTGCTTGGCTGTTCAGCTGCACTTGGTGGGCGGATTCCAGCGCGATGCAAAACCTCGTCGACTGCCAGTACTTTGCTATAATATTTCTACGCCACTGATTAAATGCACGACGTTAGGCTAATGCCATCTCTCTTTCTCTCTCAAAGAGGAAGGTAGTTTGCGCACTGAATGGTGCATCGAATCAAGAGTGGATAATATGATGGAACGATCAGTGAAATCTTATTGGCTGCATTTTGAAGCATTCTGCTTTGACGAGTGATTATAAAGTGCTTGTTTACCGTGCAATGAGGCCTTTAATTGTCTTTGTGATATGTCATCTATTTAACTCTTTGTGGTTTCAAACTGCGCCCATTTCGTGTAAATGATGCAGTTGTACCACAAACGTCTCTGAATAGCCAATGAGGTCAATATGCGGTTAGTGTGCGGATGCATTCTGCAAATGAGCCGTAAGGATTCTTGGGTCTCGAGAGTGTCGTTCTTTTACTTTTTGCTTTTGAATTTGCCTCTTATTTTTTCTTTTTAATGTACTCGTGCACACTTTTGTCTTCTCACTCGCTTCTGTTTCTACTACTTTATATTTTTTACTCGAATTTATTCCCAGTGTAATAAAAATAAAAGTAAATAAAAATATAAGCCTACAGTAAGAAAGAGAAAAAAATTCTTTATCCCGAAGTATCAGATGGCTGCAATGCAATTGGGAAATTTTCTTCTCTTCTTTTCCAACGTATTGTGTGATATGGCAAGTTTATTTGTGCAAGTGATAAAATTGTTTTGAATGGTCGTATAGATAGAATTACATTCTGAACCCATCTTCTTTACGTGGGTTTTCAAGTGCCATTACCACAAGTCTATCAATAGTGTTAAGGGATAAAGAAATATTTTTCTACAAGTGTGAAATTGAATAAAATCAGAAAAATAAAATTAATTCTCCAGCCTTTCAACACATTAAACTCGATCCTAATGAATACCTTTGTCAGCACTTCTGTTACATAAAATAACTTTTATTGCGCTTTACACTCACTTTGAATTCGAAATTCAACGCATAATTGTCCTTGTGTCACAGTTTACCTTCTCTCAAGTGCAATCAAATGTTTTAAGGGTGCAATTACAGCAATTAAATTGTAGTGCATGTAGAGTTTAAAGGGTTATTGATTGGAAAAAATGTTGAAGTGTTTTAAAATATGGTCATCAGATGTGGTGTTTTATGAGTTCTTTATCTTATTTTTCATTTTAGAAGCGAATTACTGAATTTTATTTTGAGGGAATTTATTTTTCAATTTTTATTTTTCATTGGTTAATGTAATTTTAAAATTTTATTACTAAACTAATTTATTTATATGAACCAATTTCTCTTTTGTTATTTTATTTATCAACTTAAATTCAATTTTCACTTTTTTCAACTACGTTCATTTTATTTATTTTATTTATCATTTATTTATTATTTACTTGTACTTACACTTAATTTAACCCTCGTGTACAAAATAAAGTGAAAAAATGTATTAAAAATTTAGAAATTTTATTTCTAAGGTAAAAGTGTGTGTAACATATCGACTCAATATTTGAAAGTTAATTTTGATTGTAAATTCCATTATTCAATTTGATGGATACATTTGGATTTGGTCCAGATTAAAGAATTTTTGAAGTAGAGCCAAGATGTTTGATTAAAAGGAAATAAGTAAAATGTGCAAATTACATGAAGTAAAATTCCTTTTGAATGTGTGAAACTTAGTTTGGTAGTGTTTAGTTGATTTTGGTGTAAGGTTTCTCATCAGCTCCATAGGGAAATGTCTGATTTGCATCCACTTAACCACCTAGTGTGCGGTGCAGATGGGTAGGAAATCTGCTTCCATTTTGCAGCCAAATGTACACCGGATGCAAGCAAATGATGGCCATCAGCGTAACTTTAATGGATCATTGCATTTGGCCAAGTGGAAATTCAATGATAGCAATGGATCATCATGTTTAATATACAAAATTCATAAGCAGTGATAAGGTGATAGAATATAGTCGAAACATTAGCTGGGCATAATTATCTTGAAAGATTAGAAAGATGCTGAATTTTTAAAAATCAAATTAGATGCTCTTAAAGGGAATTTCTTAATCATAATGAGTTTGAAAATTTTGGAGTTAACTTCGAAAAGTCTATTAGATCAAACTAAGTGAAGCAAATGATGTTGAAAATCATTACGTTGGTGACATCATTAGATGATAATGAAGGTTTTTCTTTCTTGAAAAGCAAGTTTCTTGTTCATTTCTTGAACACAAGTTTGTTAATGAGCTATTTAATATGTAAATAGTCAGGTTGGAAATATTTAAATAAAAACATATGCTTGTAAAACGGTTGAGAATAGATAAAATTTTAAATGTATAATAGAATTTTTATATTGTAAAATAAAAATTCTACATTGAATTACGTAGTGTTATAAAAAGAAAATAGCAATTTAATTTTTTTAATGCATTTTTGAATTTTTTAAGAAATAGAATATAGAAAAGGAATATGATATAGTGTTATTACAAATTGAGAACTTTTTACACGGGATGAAATTCGATGCAAGTGTTTTTGCTCCCGTGTGAGCTGTGCATTCTTCTTTTCAAGCTCGTCTCTCGCGTATAATGTTTGTGAAATTGCAGCCCTTACAAATGCATGGAGAGAAACAGCAACCTCTCAGAAAGCAATTTGTGGTGTTATTTTGCACCAGGGGGGCGAAAATGAAATAAGTGTGTGACAGATTTAAAATGAGATGTCTCAAGCTAAAGTTTTATGTTTTCACATAAAAACATGTGATTATTTCCATACTTAAATAATTCTGACTGCAATTGCATGAGATTTGCATAGGAAATGTATTGAAATTGCTTGGGAATTCATTTATGTCATTGAGGAAAGAAACTAGAAGCTTTTCTGTGTTTTTGGTTTAAGTGAACAGTTGAAATTGTTAAATTCACTTTGGTCATTTTAAATTATTTTCACCCTTCCATTATCAGTTCTTTGAATCAATGCTAGACTGCTCTAGCTCTTTGAATCAATTTATTTAGATTCTTAACAACATTTGTTAATTATCACGCCTAAGAAGAAGCACTTTAGTCGTCATTTTAAGCTTATTGTTAATATATTTGGATAATTAACACAAGTAGATTGAACTATAAGAATATTTGTTCTAAGAAAATAATCCCTGCATAAATAAAGCTATTTTTTGTGTGCAGATGGCGTTGTTATCTTAACGTGCTCTAACAAAAACAAATTGTGCATTTATCTTTCGTAAGAGCATAATTTTTTGTTTAATTACTACAAAATTAATTCAAAACAAGTAAACTAATTTTCTGACAAATTATAATACTTTTTGTATTTTTTTAAAAACAATTTTATTTACAACAGGTTGTGACAATTGTCAAATGGTGCAGTAGCATGTGAAGGATGCTGGATGTTGGAGGTGCTTCGTAAAACAAACAGAGCAATACATTACACAAAGTGCGTAGGAGTTTTATAAGGAATAATGTTTCTTTTTGAAAATTTATAAAAAAAAATGTTATTGGTTAAATTAAATTATTTAACTACAAGTATTGAAATAATAATAATCACCCGTAGCAAAACTCACATAGTTTTTTCATTAGTATGTAATACGATTTTTCTCGTTATTTAACGTTTGAAATTCGATTTCCAGATTTGTTTTTCAGTTCTTTGAAATTTTAGTTGAAACAGAAGGAAGCAAAGTTTTGAATTGTGCGTAATTAACTTTTTGCAGTACGTTTTGACTCATTAGAAATTCCAGACTCGTATTTGGATCGAAATGCTTGTTGATTTTTTTTCTCCTCTTGTCTCTTACCTTTTCACGCAGAAGTAATGGTTTGATGAGATGAGTAATTCCGCTTGTTTGTTGGCGCCATAGTTTTGCTGTGCTATGGATATGGAATGATAAAATGATCTTGTGTATCCCGCAGGAGTTTTTTACTTTTTCCTCTCTTCACTTTTCTCTTCTTGTTTATACACCAACGGGTTTTCATCGACGTTTAGGTACTTTTTTTCATTTTTAACTCCCAACAAACCACTTTAGACATCGTTCACTTAGTTGAAAAATAATGAAGCTAGTGTTTACGTTCTGTTTCAATTTGTCCTAGTTAGTTTATTTATTTGAAACAACATCAATTTTTCCTTAATTTTTTTGTGTGCAATTTTCTAAATGGATCACGACTCACGATTCACTTATCTTGCGAAAACCAAAGTATAGTGAGACGTGTCCTTTTAAATATTTCAAGATTTTTATCTTGTTCGAAACACGCAAGTCTACCTTATCTTGTTTCATTTTTAAACAAGTTTTGATCATTTTTTTTCCCCACCCACTTTCTCATTGATTACCTTTTAAGAAGTAGAGCTCACATATTACTTGTACGAAATGTAGGTAATTAGAGAAATTAATTGAAGTTATTCTGTAATGATAAAATAAAATTTGCTGTATCACATAAGCAATGAAACTGCATTGCATTCATTTGAGTCGACTAAATTTTGAAATTAGGTGGTTACAAGGTGTAAAATAAACATGAGCTAATGAAGTCTTATAAGCTTATAAACCAGTGGAAAATGTAGAAAATGTATAAAGTTTAACTCGTGAGAGCATTTTGCGAAAAAGCGAGTCTTTAAAACAAGTCGTGCATCTGGTTTGCCACATTCGTTCTGACTCTGACTTTATTTATATGCGCATAATCCTTGAATTCTGCTTGAACTCACTCTTCTCCATTCGCTCGGCTTGTTAATGCCGAGTTCAAGACGACTAGCTGCAAGGGTGAACGAGCTCCAGATGCCTTTTGTGCTTTGCTACCAGAGAAACTAGAAATGAACATGATAGTTGTGCCTTGCCTATTTTATGTCAACTTTCATCTGCACTTGTCACATTTACCGCCGCAGCTAACGGCGCACCAGGACTTTGGCACTAAAGGAAGTTTTTGGATGTGGTTGGTTTAGATGGCACAATTCCATGAGGCATTTTTTTCTTTTTATTCTTTCAATCTTTTATTGTCGTTTTATTTTTTGAATTGAATTTGATGAGCGTGTTTTGATGGGTGTTTTAGTTTTGGATAAAAGCAATGCAAACGTGAAAAGGTCAATGATTGAAGAGGAGTACACAAGTGGTTGGTATTGGGTTTTGTATGGGACTTTGAAGATATTGGAAATCTATTTGCATTTTGACTAGTTTTCTCTAGAAAAAATAGTTATGAAATCTGGAATAGAAAATCTATCAAACATTCTGATGCTTTTTTTTTATCTTATATCTCTTTTGGTGATTTTTTTTTTGGATCAATATTTTATCAGATGAGAAATTTGTGGTTTTATTTTTATACATGAATTTTGGTCATTTTATTTTATTTTTTAAAATTTTAGATTATTTTAATACAGTTGAGTTTTTGAAACCTTTGAAATAAACATTTATTTGCGGTTTTTATTGTATTTTGAAATCAATAAACATTTTACGTCTTTTAAAGTAAGCCTTAGGCTTTATACTTACATTGCTTATAATGGCAACCCAGTCTCCACAACTAGGAAACCCCATCAAACTAGATGAATTAAATGAAAATACAAATTAATTTAATAATAATATTGTAATTTTTCTCGGTTACACAATATTTTTTAATGATTTCAAAAGACCTGCATCACTTTATTCCTTAAATTAATTTAAAAACTTTTACGATAACTAGTTTTAGTAGAGGCAGAGTCAAAACCAATTTCGCTTTAATGGAAACTGAAGAGGGATAATATGAAAAAGATGTACGAGCCATCTTTCTATATGAAAATTTTCCTCGATGTCACGTCGGATTGATGGATGGCTCATTTTTCATCTTTTAAGCAGTCTAATAAATAGATTAGAACAGAGAGGCAAGCCCCTTTTTCCTATGAAGCTGTGAGGTGAATGGACATGGACCCCCTCCTTTTTATTACTCAGGTTTTTCCTTCTTGTTGCCAAATGAGTTGGCAAGTAGCCAAAATCTACTTTGCTCACTTGTGCTGCAAAAGAGTAAACTGCCTCAGTCTTACAATTCGACACAAAAGAAAGTCCCGTCCTCATCAATTCCTTTATACTGCATGAGGAATCTTAACGTGTCGATTTGCCTTAATTGTAGCACAACTCATTGACACAAAGGCAAAGGGGAGTGAAAACGAGGCTGTTCAACCTTAGCTCTCTTTGTTGTTGTTTGCTTACGTGGATCACTAAATTACTATTTATTTTTACGCCTTCATTTACTACTTGTTCTCTTTTTTTAAGAGGCGGGTTAGGTGGGAAATAAACATAAATACACATAAAAGAAATAAAAAGGGAAAGGAAAAATTTCTTTTATTAAAGAGCTGTCACTTCACATACAGCATGACAAGTAGTCTGCACTTGGAAATGGAAGCAGACGTTTGTGTGATGCGTTTGAAGAGTTTTCAAAATTCGCCTTTGCTCACTGTGATGAATTTGCAGTGGAGTTTGTGCCAGTTTAGTTGAATGCTTCATTTGAATACTGTAAATGTATCTTGTATTGAAAAAAATGGTATGTTTATGTAAATGTGGCCTGTAGAGATTGGCACAAAGTTGGTGTTGTAAACTATTAGTGACAGCACATCACATTTGTTAAAGTTTGTGCCTTAATTGCTGATGACTCGGCGCGGAGTTGGGTTGCGAGTCTCTCCCCGTAGGGCATTTTCGTATGTCGTCATCAAGCTCGATGAAGACGACTATGGCTTCCGTTTGTGCGATTTCACAACGTCCTTTTCCTGCAGCAGTGGCGCGCGCATCGGGTGAGCTAAGGCACCTCATCGCGATGGAAATGGGGCGATTTTGAAGCAAATTGTCAGCCAACGACACTGCTATCGGTCTGGCGATTGCCGCTGGATGCGAATGGGAAATACGAGACTGGAGTTTGCTACACGGGCAAACTCAGGTGCATTGCTGCGAAGACGTTTGATACTTCACCACCAAATCTAGATCATTTTTCTTTTCTGCCACACCATCTATGTTGTGGAGGGAGTAAAGCGAAAGAATGCATTAATCAAGTTGGTCAGGAAGGAAGGAAGGAAGTGGGTTCGGCTTGCCATGGCCGCAATTGAGCAATCTCTCTCTCCTAGGAGACACTGCTGTTCCAGAGCAATGACAAAAGATCACCATTATTTGTTGATTGATTTTTTTTTAAAGTAAATAAGTAAAGCCGACATTTGTGCTGAACAAGCATTGAAAAGGACTTTGGTTCTTTGTTTTTGTTTTTGTATTTTATCTTCGCTTCTATGTTTTAATTCCACTATTATTGATGTTGAAAAAATGGGGATGAGCTGGGATATTTGTTATCTTCTTGATGGAAATGTAATTGCTCAGCGACTGCAACTAAGAAACTAAAGGAGTTTGAATGTTTATACATTTTTAAATAAGTTTATTTTCTTTGTTATAATTTATTAGTTTTGTTGTGTGATTAAAAAAATGAGTAATTGCTACGAATAAATTGTAAAAACATTTTGTTATCTGTGAATTTCAATTTGTAATAAGTTTAATATTATTAAATTTGGGCTAATAAAGCAATAATTTGCTTTAAAAGCAATTTTCAAATTGTCTTCCGGATTTTATTTAATTTTCAATAAAGGAAATTAATTTGGAAGTAAACAACTTGGTAAATCCATGTTCAAAGCATTTTCCCTAGTTAAAATTGAATATATTTAACTGATATGTATGAATTTTAAATGAAACAGTAAATTTGTTTTTAATCGGATAAAATGAATTGAAAATTTGAAGCAAATCTATTTATTTTTCTCAGAAAATAATATAAAATTAATTGATGCTCGTGGGAAATTTGATTTAGCTATATTTTTTTTCATAAGAATTTAGACTCGTATTTTTCAGCTTTATTTGAGCAACTAGTTGAACGAACTTCAGTCCAGTTCTTAAACTGTATAAGTTTAGTGAGCAAACATGTTGACAAACGGTAGAAATCGTATCTCAGTTGGCACTGTGGTTCTTGAAAGTTGTAAAATTTGAATTGAGTTTTTCCTTTTCCCTCCCACACTTTAATGATCGATATGTCATTGTACGAAACGCAACTTACATCTACTTATTTTATTCATGTTTTTTACATAGACTAGAAACTACATTTGTTGAATCAGTCAGCTTAAGTAAACTCAATAAACTTTTTTTCTTTTTTATATCTACAAACTAAAAATACAAAATAAAAATAAACATAATTGTAATTTTAAATTAAATTTGATTTAAAGAGATTTTATTTTCTTTAAGTTTTACTTTCGTATTTTCATAAGCTAATGCATGGTTCCATCAAATAATATAATTTTCTGCATGTTTCATCCGTTTATCTTTATAGCTTCAGGCAAATTCATTAAATTCTCATTCTACTATTAGAAAATGACTTGATTCTATCCAAGTTTAAAGCAAATATCTAATTTTAAGACAAAATCTGTGCTTGTAATTACAAGCAAAGTATCTGAATTGTCATATATAGATGTTGATAGTGTTTTATTGATCAAGTTTGTTGGCATCAATTTAGTTATCTTTCTTTGAAGTCATTAAATGTTTAGTGCGAGAAAAGCTTTATTCCTTTTATTCGTATAAATTGCTTCGTATCAAAACCAACAGTCAAAATGTCATGATGTTGGCAAAGAGTTGTATTTGTAGATAGGCAAAAGCTGTCAAAATGATAAATTTGTTACGTTTCGAGTAAAGTGCAACGCCACTTTTATTTCCACCAATTTATATCAGTACGAGTGTGGAATTTTTATTTTATTTTCCTTACATTTCCAATTTTTTTTTTTTTTTTTTTTTTAAAGGTGAAAAAAAAAAGAAAATTTGCGCTTTAAAATTACCACGTTAAATAACAAATGGTAAATGAAGTAATTAAGGATTGAACAAGTTGATTGGATGGGATCTTCCACAGACCTCATTTGCATCGGGACCTTATCCCTTGTGCGACCATTAAAGGGGACAAACTTTCTCGATTGAGTTGGGACACGTTTCGACTGCGTAATAAGTGTTGGTGTATAAAGAGAAGTTGGATACCCAAAAAGAAAAGAAAAAAATGAAAGGTGTCAATTACATTGGATTCATGGAACCATGTGGTTGAAAGAGAAAAAACGAAGAATCGTTAAATAAGGTCTTAGTTGAAGGTTTTGTGTATTTAGCTCTGCTTTAAGTCTTGATCCGTCATTACAGTGCAATATAAGGGACTGTTAAGGTCATTAGTGACACAGCATCGCCTACAGTGGCATGGGTTAACTACCGTTTTCGTGTAGAGTTGTCAATATATTGTTTTTCTTCTTTTTTCGCTCCTTCATACTGTTAGTGTAATATAAAGTTGCAAAGCTCATAAGGACGTGGTAAGTGCCTATGGGATATTACCTTTCATCGTTATTGGTTTGTAATATCGGTTTTTTTTTGTTAGAGCAGCTCCCTTGGGAAATAATTGTAGGTGATCATTAGATGAGAACACAGTTTGAGCGTAATTTGAAAAATTGAAATGCAGTTTGTTTTATTTTTATTGTGTTCTTAGTGGCTTGTAATAAAATTAATTACTTAGGTGTCTATTAAAATTTGTTGTGAGGCTGCCCCTGTGCTTTACTGCTGAACATTATTGCTCTTTTCACTTACTTTACTCTGCTCAATTTAATTGTTCTGTTTTTAGAAATGGGTTTAATAACACATATTTAGTTTTAAGAAAACTTACTGTAGTAAGTTTTGTATAATATAGAGCTTATAGATTTTGTTTTTCTGTGTTTATCAATTAAATTTTCAAATTTGCTGTTGAAAATTGCAAAATGAAGCAGCAATTTTTGCTGTTTACATTTAGGTAAATATCATTTTTCTTTAGTTTTAAGTTTTTTTATTGAAAAACTGATTTTCGAAAATTATGCTCAAGTTTTTAATTCACATATGAAGTTTTTGACATAATTCTAAAAGCCACTCTAACTAATGAAAATAATGCTCCCATTAATGCATCGTCTAAAATCAGCTTCTTTGCGAACTTATCACTAATACTTTACATAATTTATTTATAATTAAAGAGTTTAATTTAACTCATGCATTACTAGTTCATAAAACAATTTTAAATCGCCCCATTATTATTCTTACTTGAGATAATTTCATTTTTTGAAACACTTTTCACCAGCAAAGCTTACAATTAAACGTTTTTATTAAACCTGGATGAGCAAATTTATTACTTTTTAATTATCTTCTGCACTGAAACTGGAAAAAAAATATTCCCGCTACTTCTGTTCATAAACCTAAATCAAAATTTAATAAAAATCCACTTGCAAGTTTTATTTACTCTTTATTAGAATTTTAAAATTAAGAAATCTTATACATACTAAAACATTAATCAAATAATTCATTCATCTGAAAAATATCTAAAATAGGATACGTATTCAAATATTCAAATAACGTATGAAAAAAATCATGAGCAATGAAATAAAAGTTCAATAAACCTTGCTCGAGTTTATTATTTTTGACTGAAGAAATTTCTTAGGAATCAAATAGATTCAGGGAATAATAATATTTGTTTAAAAAAGTTGGTTGATTATTATTGTAAAGGAAATCGTTATTACACACTATGCACAGTTCTTCTAAAGAGAGACAATCTAAAATGAGGTATGTGCTTTACGTCTATTATTTCACACATTGCATAACAAAAGACACACCATTGTATTGTAGTGCAAGGCACTGCATGTCCTTGCCAATGGATCAGTGGCGACAAGTTGGAAGATCACGGGGCAGCTTAACGTTTTAAGGGAGCTGTTATCAATGGAATCTTTATTGACGTAACAGCACATTTAAACTGGCTTAGCATTATTGTCTCAGCGAAGACATTTATTCCTAAGTGTTTGTGAGGATTTCCAATATTAATACTGACATTTTAATATAAAATCTGACTTAAGCGATTATTTAAAGAAGCGAAAGTTGATTTGTGTTTCATTTCTCGTAAACGAAGTTATCTTTGGAATTTTAAACTCTCCATTAAGAAGATTATCTTTTCTAATCTATATTTGGATTAAATATACAAAGCGATTACTGTAAACTAGACATACTTTTAAAATGTAACTACTGAAAATATATCTTTAATCTGCTTTCACTTCAATCTGGTTTGAATAAATTATGAATAATTTATTCTCTACTTTGTGCTAATAAAATAAATAAATAATTTTATATTTTGAATTTTCTGGTTTTGAAGTTGGTACTCGTAATTTTTGTTGCTTTTACACTGCATGGCAGTTTTCAGTTTTCTCTTTTTATCATTTTACGACAAGAGATTAAATATAATGTACACTAAAAACGTGCATTTTAAAGATTTTAAATATACAGTTTAAGCTGAGTTATGTCCTCTTAAAGAAAACGTAAAAAGTCTTAATTTCGTGAATTGTAGCAGCTGGCAAAAATTTTACAATGAAAAATGTGCAAAAAGAAGATCCCTTCACTTTTTCTCTCAATGTCTATCATACTTCTGAAAACACATTGCTCATTCCTCCCACACCACTACTCTATCCCTGATTTTGAGCTTGACTGGACAGTCCACGAAGCTCTTCATTTTTTTCTTTTCCTACTTCACCCTACCCTTCTTTCCTTCCTTTTTCTCCGTTTCGAGCGAACGTGTCATGTGTCGAAAATGACGGTTGGTGAATTTGAAACGAATAGAGCGTGGCTAAGGTTACAAGGGGCATTCAAAGTTGATATTTGAGCTTTAACTAAATCTTCAGTGGTATAAAAAAATTAGAACTTAACGTAATTAAGATAATTTCTTTTTCCAGTTTTTAACTTTTCTTTTTCTTGGTTGTAATAATCTTTTCCATCCTCCTGAGGAAACATTAGCGGGCTGTATGGAGACCCATCTGAAGATCCAGCGATTGGCTGCTTAGACTGCCACTCTTTCTAGAAGAGAGGAAACTGCGTTTGCGCAGCACCAGCTGTGCATTTGAAATACCCTAGAAAAGGAAAAAATGAAAAAAGATGACTCGAAGCTTCTTTCCTCTATTCAAATGCTCTTTATGGCGTTGGTGATGAGTTACGATTACGAATAATTTAACAAGGGCTCATGGGTGATGTGAAAAAATGAAAGGAAGTTTCTTGCTTTTTTAATAATTTTATAAAAAAAAATTAAGTATTATGTAGGTTTTAGAATTTAAACTTAAGTAAGAAAAAAATTGGGTCATTAAATATTAAATAGTGAATGTGAAAGGTGTTGGATCTTGGAGATAAATAAAAAGTTGCCTATTGAACATTGTCCTCAATTTTGTATAAATTTTTGATTTTACTGTATAGAGTTTTACTGAGAATGTGAAAAAATGGAAGAAGAATTTTTTTTTGCTATTATTGGAAAAGGGTTTTCAGTTTTTTATCCATTTTTTCTTGTAAATATTATTTTCAGTTCCCTGGATAATACCCTTTATCTTTTGTTTTTGTTAAAAGGTAAAACAGGAAGACAAGCAAAGTGCTTGCTATTCTCATACCGACTCGTTGTGGAATGTGACAGGTGTTGATTAATGAATTAAAAAAAATTATTCATAAAAAAAGAGTAGAAGGATATAATAAAATTTTAAAAAATAAACAATGAAATTGTAAATAATAAAATGAAAAAAAATATGGCGGTTTTTCCTAATAGCATATTTGATGTAATGTGCAGGTGCATGTTTGCCTCCACTCCACCATCTCTCTTTCGTTTGATGGTAAACGCCTACACACACGTTTCCTTTTTTGATTGGTCTATGTAACGTGCCATCGCAATCGATAGTAATTGACTCCTGAAGTAATAAGTTTAGTTCACCCTCACGTGCGAACGGCTACAAGGCTAATGGGAAACCACCTTCCAACCCTTCGAAGAAGAGTGATGGAAAGACTTAGGGCTTCCTTCTTTTCCTTCTTTCCCTATACGTTAGGTGTCGCAGCTGCTTCGCCACTATTTTTTTCTGGGTAAAATTTTAATTCTGTATTTTTTTTCATCAAGGAAGTCTTAAGCCTTTGGCATTTTAGTAATTTAATTATACTTGTTGTTGATGAAAAATTTAAATGAAGACAAACTCGTTTGATTAGACCAAGTGAATTGAAGTGTTGGTAATTGTGGAACAAGGTCGAACTGGGAGATTTTTTGGTTTTTGATTTACAAATAGGTTGTACTAAAAAGAAAAATGAGACTCTGGAGACTGATTTTTTTCGGTTTTTTTTTTATTAGGTGAAATGAAAGAGCATAATTTGAATATAAAATCCATTTGCATTCTGATAGCGAGCTGATTGGGCGGCAATAAAGTTATCAAAGAAACGAATCTTCACTAGAATAAATATCTCTCTTCAGAAAATGAATGGTTTCTATGAGTTTGGGACTTGCTTGGTGTAACTTTCTCACACTGTTTAAATTTCAATTAAGGGGAGTTGTTTTGACTGATTTGATATCGCAGTTAATTACCAAGTTAAATTTGCTATTGGAATAGATGTTGTGGAAGACTAATTTGAAGAAAAATGTACATTATCTGGTTAAATTGAAATTTTTTAATTAATTTTTATCGCACGATGATGAGCATTAAATTTTTGAAATTTCACAACATTTTCAAGATAATCGCAAAGTATTTGAGATTTTTTTTTAAAAACAATTATTTCAGAATGTTGATCTACATCTTTTTAATTGCTTTTAAATTTCGATGTTTTATATAAATCTATTTCATTTAATACACAATATGATCTTAGAATCTTTAAACACAATACGGTATAAAGTTATGCATGACATTATAGCATCAATCAAACAAGAGTAATCAATTCATCTGACACCAATTACCATTGCCGTAGCAACATACAGAACAAACATGACTTTTATTTGATTTTGCTATAATTTTAATCGCGATTTAGTGGTACGAGTTATTTTAATATTCTACAATTGAGTAGTAATATGACATTTTTGAGAAGTCGGCTTTATACAGCTTTTGATGAATCTTTTTGATGTCACGATGTTGTCGGATACGCAAAGTGAATATTTCCGTTGCGATTTAGTGAATGGTTATTCAAAATACCTTGGTAGACTAGAGATTATGTGAGATTAAAACCCGAATCTTGTTTGATGATGAGGTTCGCACAGTGGTTGTGGTTAACGTCAACGAGTTGCGAGATTAAGTGAAAATGCTATTTATTTGCATACTTTTGGTTAAAAAAATAAAAAAGAACGTTAAATGCGGTTGAATTTTACTGATTTTACTTTTTAAACCGAGATTTGTATTGAATTTTTTGTCGTGTATTTATTTAAAAAGAATAGGATAAAAAAAATGCCCTAATTTTAATTTATTCATGTTCTTTGTATAAACTTGTCTTAGTAGAAACCGTGTCATTATTTTTTTTCTCTCTTTTGTTGTTTTAGAGAGAAAAAAATAGTTAATTCTTAATGAGTCGTGCTGCACATTGAGTGACAGTCGCTCTAATATTTTTTTTACGCTTGTGTCTATGTTTCGATAGGAGAGTTTAATTTCCTTCAATTAAATACAAGCTTGACATATTAAAAGATTTCTTTATAAAAATTATTTAAAAAAAAAACACTAAATTTCTTTTTATTTCAATTTTTTCTCATTATAATTTTCAATTTAGTGATTTGCTTTTAATATTTAATCTACTTATATAAATC
The DNA here is from genome assembly GCA_034687075.1 of Geophilus carpophagus. Lineage (NCBI taxonomy): Eukaryota > Metazoa > Arthropoda > Chilopoda > Geophilomorpha > Geophilidae > Geophilus > Geophilus carpophagus. Next base: position 25,919 of record JAQFZN010000130.1, on the reverse strand, counting down.
ATCATATTTAACAAAGAATGTGAGTATAAAAAGAAATTATTAACTCAAAAATAAAAGTTGAAAGTTTTTGATTTAATATTTTCAAAGAAAAGAGGAAAAGTGTTTACACGAGTTGAGTTGAGCGTGAATATTTGTTGGTCCATGTTTGTGTTGAATAGAAAAAAAATGACGTGTTTACAAAATGGCTCAAGTCAACGACTTTTTATCTGTAAGTGAAAGATAGAAAGTGTTTCAATCTTTCCATACAAGTGTTATTTTTTCGAGAAAATCATAGTTAAAAAGAAATAAATGAGACGCATGCGATTGGAATTGAAGATAGTTAATTCATCGCGCCAAGCGCTCAGCCATGACGTGCGATGCCATTGCACACCTAGTCAGTCGAGCGAATCGCCCACTAGCGGGCGAGCGTGTATGATGGGATTATTTCACATCAGATGAAGCTGTAGGGCTGTGTGTTGAAGATGATAACAGGTATTGCTAACCTGCGGCAAGCGCGAAAGACATTCGAGTTTCCATCTGCTGCGTCTCGTAAATATGTATTCATATTAAACTTGTGAAGATACCAACCCATATTTTTATACATATATATATACGGAAGAAGTTTTTAAAGTTTACCCAACAAAAAATGAGCTAAATAAAGATCTTTAATATTTTCCTTTAACTTTTTATCATGGGTTTATAGAGTGTTTTGAGGCGGTTTTTGCTGTTATTCTTGCTTTGTGTGCTTTCTAAGAGTAACAATTGTGTAACGGGTTTTTAATGTCACCTGGCCATTCTCACGAGTATATTTTCTTGCAGTGAGGGTTTGACTCACTTTTCTTGTACCTAAGACGTTTGTGGGCGTTTCCAAGGCAAAAATGAAGGGAGGTGTGCAGTGGATGTAGCATCTCGTTTTAATCCTCTTGTGGGTTGCAACGGCATTCTGATGGCAGTTGCAAGAGAAACGGAACAAAGATGCACCAGCTGCCGCAGATAATGAGTCTCATCACTGCCGCAAACATCATACCTAGTGGGAGCTCTTATTGCCCTTGCCCAAGAAAAGAGCACCAAGTGGAATGGTTTATATGTGGAGAAAGAGAGGAACTAGCTGGAGATTTACTAGACTTAAGCAGCTTAATGGAAGTTCTCCATTTCAAATATTGCATCTTGATGTTATCAAATAGGAAAAGAATATTGATTTTTTTTTCAGTTGTGGTTGTCGTACATATTTCGGGAAGAAATTTTTTATTTTATTTTACCTAGCTTGTAGTAATTGGCTTTACAATTTTTTTTTTACTATTTTACTATTTCTGGATAAAGGATCAAATATCAGAGTTATTATTAACTTAGGTAGAGATGTAATAAATGAAAACAAACGAGATTGCACAACAGTTACTAAAAAAAGATGTCTTCTAAACACATTTTAAACATTTCCTAAAATAATTTTATGCATTAAAAAGTAAAATAAACTTTAAACTTATTGATCCAGTTGGTACTTCAGAGTTTTTACAAACTCTAAAGTACAAACTCTAAAGTACCAACTTTAAGCAAAAAGTTTTTTTCAGATTAATTTACTAACTACAGCATGTTTATGCCAAGAGTTGTAGTTTAATTTGTAAAACCGTCGTTAGATGGCAGTTATTTAACGAAGACTGCAAGAAAAGAAACTTGAGGATTTGCACTGTCGGAATGAGTTAAAAGTCAAATTAAAAAACTGCTTTCTAAGTAAAATATTAGCTTAAAAGTGGTGCTTGGGACTACATTTTCATCGTTATTTGTTTTTATTTCCGGTTGGCTAAACAAGTGATCAATAGACGCAGGCGTGGATGGCCAACCAAAGAGAAGAATGTTTATTGTAGTACGTTTTCTTGTTGCAGCCAATCCCCGAGAGACAGGTTGGAATGAATAGGCCCATTGTGCAATTGACTGCTTTCATTATCGCCTCCATGTTTTCACGTTGCATGGCAATTAGGTTTATTTGGCCAAATAAAATATGAGTGCGCTCACTGTGTGGCGAGTGCTGGTCAAGCGATATCAGAATCCTGAAAGAGGCAATTAATCATGGGGGTATGCAACCGAGATTTAACGGCTGCTCTACAACTAAGTCCACGAGTTTAGGCTGGATTGATTAAGATTAATCTTCGTACAGAATCAGAAAAAAAAGTAAAAAAAACTGGAGAAAACTTGTTTAAATTATACACTATTTGTTGTTCCCGTTGGATTTAGTTATGGGAATATTTTTTGAATTGTGACGAGAGTGAATATGTGGGTAGAGGGGTTGTTAGTGAATCCAATTACGCATATGGCACAAAGAAAATTTAGAGAGTTATTCTTTACAGATCCCTGTGTGGCCTTAAAATTAATAACGATGCGTTTTCGAGCACGTTAAGAGATTAAAGTGTAACAGCGAAAGGTGAATTTCATCATAGAATCCCTCTATACTAGGGTGTGATCCCATCACCACAATTTCGCACGACAAGCGTGCAAAATGTATTGCTATGCTGTGCATTAATGGATGACGCCACATGATGAGTATATATTGTATGGACGGATTTATGTTATTGCAATTTTTTTTAATGTTTTAAAGCTGGACTATCATATGAAAAGAAATGTATTTTTATTAATACTGTAAAATGGTAATAAGCATTACAGTGAAGCTATAATTTCTTAAGACAGGCGGAGCTTTTAGATCAATTATGCAGAGAAGTGCGCTCTTAAAAATACGAAACGATTTTTTTTTATTTTTTTTACACAAATTTAATTTTTTTATTTGGGTTTGTGTGCTATTTGTTACTACTTAAAATGCGATTATGTGATTTGATTACGATTTGTTTCCCTTGGAAAGAAGATTATTCCTGGTAAACACATTTGACAAACGAGATAAATGTTGAAAAAAAAAATCGATAGATAGGTGGGTACAAGTTGGAATGGAGACAAGAAAAGAAGTTTGCGTTGATCTAAGGGCTGTGACCTGCAAGTGTTGAAGCCAACAACAGATTTATTTTCGCCCCAGACTTTCTGCAAGGACTCGTTAAAAGATAACGCGCAAAAGGTCCCTTGGAGTACAAAGTCCCGATAATGGGCAGCAATGTTAATAATGTAGTCCACTGCTATTTGCTGTAAAGGTGAGGTAAAGGCAAGCAACAAAACGCAGATGAGTTTGTTTCATCTTGTTTAAGCCACTCTCTTTTATAGGTGTACGGGGAGGTGGAATGTATTTGGCCGAGTGCACACGTCGATCCAATTTTTGCATCCTACTGGGAGGATTTTACACAGTGCCTCAAGATGATTCACTTCAGTCGAATACGACCCACGAGAATTGGTCCGAATTAGAAGGAAAAAGCGTTTGAGACCTTTGAGTTTTTAGATAAATCCTGGCAAGTTTACTGTTGTTGGTAAATCTTCGCCCTCTGGAAGAAGAAGGATTTCCAGTGGGAACACATTTGGCCGTCTTTATATTATCTTTTAGTTGGTAGACGTGCGGTTGACCTGTTCTTAATCAGAAGGCCAAATGAGTAGACCTAATGTGCAAGCCCACAACTCTCTCGAGGGTGTTGGTTCGGTCAGGGATGGGTGACGCGCGCCAGATGTTTTAACGGTTGGCCTCGTGAGCTAAGTGCCGTCGTAGCTGTTCATCCATCATTTCCAGCAGTCGAGAAACCCCATGACCGGCTTTATTAACCCGTAAAACTGACCACCAAGAGGTCTTTTTTTGATATATATTTTTCTACTTTTTTGCGCTTTGACTTTATAGTTGCTACTTTAGAGACGCAAATATGAATCTAATCGAGTGTTTATTTAAGATTTTTTTTATTTAAAATTTTTATTGTAATTTGAATTTATATTATTTTTTTAATAAATTATATTGGCATTCAACAGATGTATTATTATAGTACTTTATTCAAATTAGAATTAACGTATTGAAATTTAATAATTTGTTATTAAAAATATTAGTTAAAAATTAATTTTAAGAATAATTTTAAAATTTTTATGTAAAGCAACAGTTGGGAATAAATACTTGAGTATTTCAAGTGGATGATAGTTTTAGTAATTTGATGATGACATTTTACCAATAAAACAACGTATTATATTACACATAGAACCCAAAAATATTTGATATTTATATTGCATTGTGTGTTGCTATGGGATTTGGTATTTGGATTTTTTTATTTATTAAAAATTGATTGATGAAAATAAAAAAAAAATGTTTTATTATTTAAGAAAGAAATTATTTTTACTAAGTTGTTGTGAAAAATTTAAAAATTGTTCAATAGAAAGAGGAAAGAGTATTATAGTTTAAAGCGTGAAATAAGTAGTTGAAATCAATAAAAAAAGGAAGACAAAGTCTATGTAAATTTGAAAAATAAAATAGATCAAAGTTTGAAAAGAGTTTGGAATTTATTTTTATTTCTTTTCATTTTACGTATTTCAAAATTGATCACGACTGGAGAAGAGAATCAGTCTTGGCAATCTAATTCTCCAGTGAGTCTAGTATTGCGAGCAACTATCTACGAGGTTCCGTCACGGGTCGTGAAGAATAAGTGCCATGCATTCTTCTTTCTCTCTAAGGACGAATGCTGTTCGTCAGGTAAAGAGAGAGAAATGAGCGCGGCCTCAAGCACTAAATAAAGATGCGTTGCTGACAATTGGAGATTTCAAATATTGCAGCCAAAATGAAGGATGACTTGAGTCCGACAAGAAATTTTACATTACATTTTATGATTTATGCGTATCTAATTTCCGTTTTTTTATTGTTTTAATTGATTCATGTGATTTCATTGAAAAAACTTTATTTTATATTACCGAATGCACTTTTAAAACTAGAACAAAATATTAGAAAAAAGTCTTCTGCCTCATTTAAACTGTACGTGGAGGTTGAAAATTTTCTATTTCATTTTTATGAAACTTTTTTGTTTTTTCCTTCGGCGCCTACAATTTCTTTTTTCATTCCTTTCTATACGCCTCCTGTGTGGCAAGTAATTCTCTTACACTCCTTTTGATCGTTAGCCTCCGCCCCAAAAATCCTTCTTATTTCTCTTTTTCCTTCATCTGCCAACGTCGTCGTCGTTCATTTATGGCTTTCTGTGAGGAGGGTGGGCAAATTGTAAATTTTAAGGAATCGTAAACTGTAGAGCGAACGCAACTGGAATGTTGTTCAACTTGCTTTTTTCCCCTCTTTTCAACTCCCGAAGCGACCATTTCTTTGGTAGGCGGCGCCCTAGTGGCTTTGCTGCCGACGCCAAGGGGACGCCAACATGACGTCATTTTATTTGATGGGACTGTATTGTAATTTCTTGACTTGTTGGACACTCGGACTGATTCGTTTGACGAACCTATTATACCTGCAATAAATTATTCCTGGACTGGAGATGTCGTTCTCGGGTACTGTGGAGTCCTCTCGATCTCGTGCCCGTCTGGTGCAGAAGAACCGTAAATCTTTCATGTGTCACTGCCCTTTCTGGCAATGCCCAGATTGAGATGCCTCTTTTTCTGTGTAAGGAAACTATTGTGTACACTTGTGATAAAAGAGGCATTTAACAAAGAAAAAGAAAAATGGCAAATGGGAGTGCTATTTTATTTAATGTGTAAAATTTTAAAAGTTTTCACTTTATGTTATCTGTAAAAATACTATGTTGTAGAAAATAGAAATCACGAGTTTGATTGATTTTTTTTCTCTATAATTAGATCCTGATGATTACTTGACGTGAGAATATCTTAGATAGAAACGTTTTCGGAATAATAAGCAATTCAATTAAAATGTTCACGGTTATATGAGGCAATGGAACGGATTATCAAGTTACCGTATTTTTGTTTCGTCTTTTCCAAATTGATTATTTAAAGTTAGAAAGTTATTTTAAGGAGACTTTTTAATTAGAAAATTTACTTACATCATTTATTGTGATCTAAAATAACGCTTCAGATTGTCTTTCGTGGGAGTAGTCACTTAACGTATCATTCGCTTGATTATCAGTTGTTATAAAAGTACCATGTAATAAAAATTATACGAGTAATGTTTTTTGTTAAATATTTAGTTATCTTCATTTTTTTTAATGTTTTTAATATTATCTTTGCAGAGAAAGCGCCGTCCGAAGCAACATTTCGAGGGAATGATTTTTTATCAGTGGATTTGGCCAAAGTGGGCAGCGAGCCAATCGTCAGTTCAGGCGACGAAGTGTCTCTCTTCTTCAAAACCCGTCAACCCAACGGCCTTCTCTTCTATTCCGGTGATGGCGAAGACTTTCTCAACCTTGCCCTCAAAGATGGAGGCGTCGTGCTCACCATCAATTTGGGCTCGGGCGCTCTTGAGAAGCAGGTGAAGCCATCGAGAGTGCGATTCGATGACAACCAATGGCACAAGGTCATCGTCCACCGCAAAGTGCTCGAGGTGCGTATCGATCGGAACATTTAAAATCCTTTGGCATTCAATTGGAGGTCTGTATGGGAATTCCTAAGTCCGACCACAGTCACTCGGAGTTCGCTAAATAAATGGCGTTGAGCTCGTTTTACATGCGATATGGTTTTATTTGTGTTGAAAGGTTAATTTCGTTGCGTCTTGTTTTGACAACCAAGTTTATCGATTGCTTAAAATACTTAATAGTCTGGTAGAAAAGTGACAAGGAGCAGGTAATTTACAATTTTACATCCAATTGTTGTTATTGGAAATTTTGTCAACGGCGCCTCCTGTAGTTATCACAGGAGATTTGCTTGACGTCTGTTACCCAGCTGAGTGTTAATTCCACTCGACAATGGACAGCATGACAAATGATAAATGGTATTTGTTACAACGATCGATTTCCTGCATACTATTTTAGGCATTAACATGCCATCTTTAACGATTAAAAATGCACAACTTGGTAAAGGAAATTGCAATTTTAGTTTACTAAACTATCGAGAATTTCTTTAATTTATAATTAATGAGTTAATACACAATGTTAATAGCAAATATTTGATTAGATTTTAGCTGGAATTGGCATATCCGAGTTTATTTATTTATTATTATTGGTATTATGCTAGTGCATGTGCATATATGTTGTACATATTTACTATATGGTATAGAGTAGCGATGTCGGCATCTAGTAAAATTAAATCAATTTAAATTAAATTTGAACGTAGGCAGATAACTGATGGCTGTTGTACTACACATGAAAGTTTTTTTTACAATAGATACAGTAATTTAAATTTTTTTTATATTAATTTTGGCTATTCCACATGTGTTATTTCTCCTTAAATACTCCTTTGTTGAAAGATTTTTTTGATCATTTCTTTAAGATCATCATCAAATCTCTGTTTTTTAACTATCTGTTTGAATTCTCTTACTAATTTTTAAACATTTAACGTAATGGTAACAATCAGTAACATTTCTATGACATTTTCAATATCAGCACAATTTTTCTTTCATTTTTCTGCATTTTTAAATAGAAAAAAAAATTATTTTCTGTTAAACACCTCAAAAGTTAATAAATTTTCTTTAAAGTAACGATGTCATTATCAAGAGCAACCAACACTTAATTTTATTGGGTATTAAAAATTATCATTTATTTGAAAAGACACTCTATACTATTTTTTTTTATTTTGATAAATTTCACTTGAATCTAGCCACTGCTATCGCTAGTGTGAAGCTGCCACGGTTATAGTCACAAGCAAGCCACTTTATCGGTGCGCAACTCCCTTTATTGAAGACAGACAAGAAGTCATTGACATGACAGAACGTTTTATCAATATAAATCATAAACTGAGATTTCTTTATTAAGTTCCTCTTTGGATTGAATGTTTTATTTTCTGCTTATCAAAATCAGCAAAGAAATTTGTCATTTGTTCAAAATTAAAATTGTATTCTAAAACTTTGAAAATGAGTTTAAATTCAGTGGATATTTTATAGTTTGCTGAACCTCTTTGGCAAAAATAGATTTTTCTTATCACTTTTACACTGTTTATCAGTGCTGTCACTTGGTCTAAGCCCATCAGGTGGCATTGGAGTGGAAGAATCTTTTATTGAAAAAGCGAGAAAGGAAAAAAATTCGTTTAATTGAAAAACGATGAAAGGTTGTCAACACTTTTGCCGGTTCTTGGTATAGCTCTCAGTCAGAGAAATCAATTAATTTGTACTTTTTTTTAATCTTTAGCGCAGTATGTGATTGATAAAAGAAAAAATTTTGACATGTCCATGTCACGTGCACCAAAATCTCATATCTCATTTTAAACTTTATTAATCTTATTTTATCAATTTTCTTTTTCGCAAATGTATTTTTTTTAATTTTCTCTTAAACTGAACTTAACAAGAGCCCGGTGTCAATTGCAGCGTGAATTTTTCATAGGTATGGAAATTAAAATAAATACAAGTAATGCAAATGTGGGATGAACATTTTGTTTGAGAATCTTATTAATTTCCAACTCATATGACCTCAAGTAGTGTTGCAAATAAGTCAAAGGTAAAAATAAACACGCACAGCAGTTTACACATTTTCTTGAAATGTTTACATTATTAAATAGAGTATACAGTATAAGTGTCTTGTTTCTTTACTTTATTTAACTTAAACTTATATATACATTTTTGATGTCTTATTTATTTTAAAAAATATTCATTTTTAATTTTATTTTTTTACTTTACTTATAATAAAATTACACAAATTTCTTTTATGTATTCATCAACAAATTTTGAAACTTTGATTAAAAATTAAGTGTCAATTACTTAAGTTAATTTTGCGTGCAAAATTGCAGATTTAGAAAGATTAAAAATCTTATTTTTTACTTTTACAGATCTCTGCATCCAACAGCTTTTGCCATGTAAGTATTAAAAAAAATTACGAATTATATTCTAGTTTTAGCTTTCTATTCCTATTTTGTTTCTCATTTTTCAACATTTGCTTCTACCATCTGTATCTTTAATTTTCCTAAGAGCTGCTTTTGCCCAATTAAAGAAAAAAAAGAAAAGTTGAAAGCAAAGAAGCTTTGAGCTGATTTACATATAAATCTCATTTCTGTGGGCGTACATCTGTGGGATTTTTTCATTCTAATGGTTTTAGGGTGGAGCTGGAACCTAGAAAAAGAAAAGAGAGAAAGAAATGGTTCATACCGATTGAAAAAATAAATTGAGATGGCAGAAATGTAATGCTGAATCAGTGTAAATGTTTTTATCATTCCTTTATAGATGAAATTTTATATTATTTTTCTAATTTTAATTTTCTTTCAAATTAATTTATGAGATGAGATGAAACGAAAGTAGAATGCGTGTTTTGACGTGAGTTTTTGATGTCGTTTCAAGTTAGGAGTTGCATGCCCTTTAATTTCTAATGAGTTTCTTCATTCCCTAAAGCATTGAATTCACTTTGTGGGTATACAGAAAGGAGAAGATGGGATAAGGATGCACGCAAGAGGAGTTGGAAAAAATGTATGGAATGAAATGGGATAAAATGGGAGATGGAGAAAGTGAAATAGAGGAATGTTAGAAATGGATGGAAAGAAAGGAAAAGGGAAAAGAAAAATAATTTGTTGAGACGGACGCTGCTTCTAGCTCAATTCTCCCACAGAAAGTATGCTTTAGTCAGATTGAATTTTGAGTAAACAGAGAGAAATCAGCTCTAGCAACTAAATTTGAGTGGATTTTTTTTTCTGGGAAAACTAATAAATTATGTACACAGTTGTTTTTAAGAATTAAATTGAAAAATACATCACATGTGGTGTTTAAAGTCATTTAAAGTTACTTTAAGCTTAATTTTGTTTTTCTTAATAATTATTATGCAGATTCAGTGACAAATGTTCTGCGTTTATTAATATTAAAAATTCTGCTTTTTTTGACTAAAATATTTTATCGCTTTGTAAGTCTATAATTTTTGTTGAATAATAGAACTCTTTTAAATAGAAAAGTAGAAAAGAATATCGTTATACCAGAACGATGCTAAGAAAATTAATATTTTATGTTTGTGAGAGGTTTTATACATGCTACTTTTGCATTTACTGTTTGAAATATAACGCTCAACAAGTAAATTACCTGCTTGAAGAGAAACTTTAAAATGTGAATTATATTTTGTTTTGTTTTGTTTTGGTCTTGATATTAATTAGTTTAATAAAAATATTAAAGTAAAAAGTATAAATTTTAAGTTATTTTAATTTGAAAATGTTTAATTTAAAAATATGTTTCAGATTGTCAAGTAAAGTTCATGGTATTTATAAATTTTCTTATCAGGCAAATGCAGATTTAAATGTACGTTTCATGAGCTTAGAGATTTTCATGAAAAAAAATTCTGACAACAAAAAGCTTCTCTGCAAAGCACATTGTAAAAGACACGCACGATAAAGCTTCGCTGCAAAGCCTGTTCAAATCCTAGAATTACATAAAAGTTCATGTTAGAAATTGTATAACATTTTTAATTTTATTTTTCAGTTTAGAAAGCATGTTAAGGTCAGGAAAACATTATTGTGGTCATCTTCCTTTAATTTGCTCGCGACAAGGAAAACTAGATACTTTTATTTGAACTGTCATATTAACTTTAGTCTGAAGACTTAACAAACAAAAACATGTTGGTTTAAAGTTTATTGCTCTTTTCTTTATTAAAATTTTAAAATCTAAAAATTTAAATTTTTAGAGCTTTCATAACGAAAAAAAGCAATTAAAGTACTTGTAGAATTGATAAAAATGTATTTTTTTTTAATTTTTAATTTAGCTCTTACTGTATCGGTGCTGATTGTGAGTTTAAAAATTGGAACAAAAGTCGTGTGTAATTAAAGGAAAGAGCAGGTTCTTAAAAAGTTGTCAGCTAAGAAACAGCGTGCTGTTACGGCCTGACGGGCGTCGTTTGGATCATGCTTCGGAATTTTACGATGGTAAAATGAATGGCTTTACTTGTACCATTTTTTTCCATCTTTCTCACTCCCATTCCCTTCCTCCAACACGTATAAAACACTTGTTCCAGTCGAAATTTCATATTCGCTGAAACTTTCTTGCATTAATCGGTGCCTAGTTTTATATATATGTATATGTGGGTGCTGGGTCCTTTTTCACATCTGCTACTCTCAGTTTGTTGGCTGGTATTAAATGTCTTCTGGCACCAGCTATTGACACCAAAGGCAAAGTGGCTTTGCCTGCTGGTGCCCAATGTCTTCGCTCGTGGGACCCACGGGAGTCGTCAGCTGTGTTTTAAGTTTTCAGTGGACCGATAACAATCTCATTTTCCCTTTTTTATTTCTCACTCTTTTGTTTGTCGCAGATTTGTAATACAAAAGGTAAAAAAGACAAATGGCATCTTATCACCATTGCCCTTTGTGCAGGCACTGACCACGGTTTGCAGCGTGGTAATTGCAAACGAAGAAACGCAGAAAAGATGGAGGAAAAGTCACGTCCGTGGGGTTTAATATGACTCGTGTTAGGTCGACGTCAACAGATTTGAACACGACCTTTAGTGAACCCTTCCTCCGCTCTCTTTGTCAACCCCCTGGAGATAAACGCGCGTGCCACCTTTTCCTTTTCTCTTGTTGTTCGGGTGCGATATTAATTTAGGCATTGCAGCACGCGCCTTTCGAGGTATTTCATACGAATTTCCGACATGTTCTTTACTCACGACCAAAAGATGGTTGAAATTGGTCGATATCTAATTGATGAGGGATTTGATTAAAGTAAAAGGAAATATGTTTTCAAATTTGAACTGGGGATTAAGTTCTGGGCACGGTGTCAAGATTCTGTTTGTTTTTGCTGCATGATGGATCACGTGGGTTGACATTAGCCTCATTTATTGTGGCCATTTATTTTCATGATGCAGTGAAAACATGGTTTTGGAGGGCACTTTGGAATCTTCAGGTTGAGAAACGAAGAAAGAGCATCGCCCTCGGAGCACTCATTTGCCTCGGCGGGGAATAACGGGTAAAATCTGCTACTGGCAACCTGCCAGTCGTCGCACCATTTTACTTTTCATTTTTCTGCTTGACAATCATAGAATGATTGACACTAGTGCATTTTCAATCTAAAAAATTACAGAAATAAATTACTTTCTTTAATTAATTGATGCGTAAACAAACTGTGGGTCTGAGATACGCTTTTTATGATATTTTCAAGTTTACATGAGTTAAAAATAAGCAGTAAAATATTAAGGCAGGTTGAAAATAAAGTAAAGAGTGGTTTGCATCAGTGTTGCCTTGTTATAATTATTATTAAAATAAAATAGGCAAAATTTATGTTCCACCAACAACTTGCGGTGAAACTTATTATATGAGAGTTTGTTCATAAATAAAGACAAACATAAACAAACTGAAATTATAAATTTTAATATAGTTCATAGTAGGATGTTTGTTGTTGTTTACATAGTCGTTGTTGCTGCATTGAGTTTTGTTGCTTAGTTACCTATGCAATTTCTTTGAAAAGTTACTATTTACTCGTTCAAAAATACCGCTTCTTTGTCAATCACATTTAGTAAACATCAAAATTTTGCTTATCATAAAATAAATAAATAAAAAGGTTTGTATTAAAGCAGAACCGATGAGGATATTGCCCGAGCAGATGGAAGGAGTTTGATAGCATCATTTACAATATCCTTTTCTAGAAGCATGGAGCAAGCCACTGATACGACCTTAACATTCACAGTTATTGTATAGCGACGTGTCAAATGTGTATTCTTGTTAGCACTGACCGACCTTAGAACCTCTGTAATAGTATTGTGTAGGGAATTTGGCCCTATAGACCAATGACTGGTGAGGACTCATATTGGCGCCTTTCTCATATTACGCAGATAAGTGCTTGCACGTGCAATAAAAGTGTGACCTTTTCTCTTATTTCTCTGTCGAGAGGTATTGACGTGGAAAGTTTCACGTCCCGTTTCCATGTGAATAGTAAAAGGTTGCAAATGGACGAAATGAGAGAAGCTATTTTTTCATTTGATGTTTTTTCATTTTGAAACTTTTTATTTTATTTTACAGGGTGTGAAATTGAATGAAATTTATTAGTTTATATATAAATTTATTTGATATTTGTTGGTAATGAAAATATAAATTTGCTCTCTTTTTATCAGTTTTTTATCACCGTTGATGGAGTGTACACTGAAAGAGGAACAACTGCAGGGCCGTTCACCATGTTATCGAGCAGTGCAGTTTATGTTGGGGGTAGTGACAACACCGAAGGCTTACAAGGATCTCGAATTAGGAGCAACTTTGTTGGTTGTTTGAGAAAGGTTTGTAATGTAACATAAAAAAATATATTACTAAGTTGTGAAGGTACGAAGGATTTTTTTGTACAAACTTTTTATCCAACCAATTTGATAAATTTTCTTCAATTTAGTGTTTTTTTTATTTATTTTCTATGTTATTTTTATATTTTTGTATGGATAAAATAGATTCTGTCATTTATCATGGTTGTCAGATTCGATTCACTTGAGAATCGAACTGCTCGCACAACATCTGTTGATTTCATTCGTCTGAAAACGACCAAAGATTACTTTCTCAATACTCATTATATGAGAAATATGAAATTGAGTTTAATTCTCAATGGACTTGGTGCAATTGAAATACATGGTTGGTTTCAATTTAGACTGTCGGTCCGAACACTAGTTTTAAAGTAAATTCAACTGATGTTTAAGTTTGATTTTTTTTTCAAAGAAAACTTCATCATTTTGTAACGAAATGCGAGTATACAATGTTTACATTAGGTAGAGTAGGGTATAGAAAAATTTGTTCGTCTATTCAATTAAGAGTCGGTGGCGTTTGATGTTATGTTTTCTTTACGTATGGTCCATAGGTTGAATTCACTGCCGACACCCTTAATTTGAACTTGATCGAACTTGGCCGTCTTGGCAATAAGCTCATCAACGTCCATGGCAACATCCAGTTCATGTGTCAAGAAGTAGAAGCGGCTGATCCAATCACTTTCACCAACAAGGAATCCTTCTTGGTAAATATCAAAATCTCGTTTCCTAACATACCTACACACTGGTGAAATGTCACCAATAATTTTGACTTAGCAACAACAACTTCCTCTTACATTATATTGATTTTAAACAACTGTTGACGTGGGTTTGGGACTTTTAATGAAGTCCACCTCAGCAAAAGTTTATTTTCAAAAACAAGCGGTCATGCGAAACCATGGCCGTTGGGAAATGCTACTGTTAAGACTGAGACACTTTTCGCGGTGCCCTGTGTTCACCTGCTGCTAATTGCTAACTGTGAAGAAAAGGTCGTGAACTGTCGATCGATTCGTTTCGTTTAGTGGGCTCGCGCAATATTTATGGGGTTAGAAAGGAAAAGGGCATTTTTCTTGTTTTATACAATAATTTCATGTTTTAAAAATATCGGATTTTAATTTTAAAGCCAAGTAAAGTTAAATTAATATTGATTTATGATAGTTGAGATGTTAATTACTGTAGACTTTTCCATATTACTTATTTTGTTACTTGATTGTGGTCACGATTGTAAAAAGTGATTTTAACAACATGTGCACGATTGAAACGAATTGCTTATTAATTAATTATTAAAAACAATGATTCTTATATAAAGCTTTTATCATTTAAAATTAATAGGAGTACTTTTAAAACTTTTGATTTGATTAGTTTCACATATTTTTAAATTAAATTTATTAATTTATAATAAGATTTTTGTTCTTAAAAGACATTACTTACTTATTGAACTTAAGTTCTTCAATATAATACATTAAAGTAAAGCTGGTTGGAATCTTACTTTAATCTTTTTAGTTAAATTAATTAGTTAAATATAATAAGCCAAACCACTGACTTTTAAATATTCGTAAATTAAATACTACAATAATTAGCAATTGTAAAGGTATATTCACTCACAGTCAAGTGTTGCGACCATTACTGTAACTGTAACTGCGTTAAGGGTTCTTTGCATGTGCATTTTACAGATTTCATGTTATAAATGTATATGCAGCATTGGATATGATTAATTAATTACTTAAATGTCATCAATTTATAATTTATATTTTTATTATTTTTGTTCATTTCTCCGATTCCACTTCTCTGACTCTTTCTCGTTCATTTCTTCGAAAATATCCTTCGATGAAATGAACTTTTCGAGAAGTGGAGTCGGAGAAACAATTTTCGAAGAACCGAACTGACTCCTTATAGCCAGAACACATTACCTGACCGAACTAATGTAACGGTAACCAGAGCCGGCGAAAGAGGGGTGCAGAGTGTGCACCGCACATGATCCTGCGGTTGATCAGGCTCCGCACTGGCGATATTTTTTTTCCACAATGAATGAAAAATTAAAATATTAACTTGAATTTAATTCAAAAAATTATTTCAATAATAATTTTTTGATTTTAAAAAATATGTATAATTAATGAGTAAATAATATAAAAAAAAAAAAAATTTTTCCAGCCCCAAATTATTTTTTGCAAGTCCTAGAATCGGCTCTGACGATAACGATACCGCGTTATCTGCCGTGACCAATGGTGTCGTAATGATAATATCGTTACAAAAAAAAGTAATAAATTATAAACAAAAGAATATGAGCAAAATAAAAATAAAATAGCAGACACAAAAAAATAAACACAAAACAAACAAAATAAAAAAATTAAGTAAAATAAAATGTTTATTTAATTGGGTTCACCTGCGGGTTTCATATTGAATCGCAACAGCAACCCGGTCTGATCCAAAAGCATAGTAATAAAACAAAAAGTGTTATTTTTTTGAAAGTGACTTTCAAAAAAGTAACGCAAAGCAATTGTAACGATTCCGTTACTGTAACGATAACGGTAATGGGCACAACACTGCTCACAGTATTATTTTAAGACTTTAATTCCTCTCAGTGAACTGTGATTACATTGTAAATTTACGAACATGATTTCCTAATGTATAACAATGTTTAAAAGATAAAAAATTCAATAGGAATTATAATGTCTTCTTTGCAGTAATAAATATTCTCTTAGTAATATATTATGCATTATTTTTACGCAGAAGAATTGTATGTACTGTTTCTTAATCAATAAGAAGAAAAAATTTAGATATAAATTCTTCTTGGCTTTAAACTTTAAAATTTATTATATACGTATATACCCATTCCTTTACTATGTTTTCAATTTTTTTTCTATTAAGATGCACTTGTTTCAACTGCCAAAGGCTTGCTGCTAGATTTTTTTATTTATACAAACTTTCTAAACTGCTTCAATATGTCTGGCAACTAATTTTTTATTTTTTACCAGTAATTTTTCTTTTTGATGAACATTTTTATAACAACTATTTATTTTTATATTTTGACGTTTTAAATATTTTTAATGAAATTTTAATTTTTTATATACGCACACTGTACACTTTTATCTTCACTTTCACTTTCCCTATTAACCATTAGTAGTGTGTAGAGGCAATAAAAATGGCACTCTTTTGTCTGGCACTTAGGAATCAGGTAGCCGTGAGGACCCTATTACCTTTACTACCATGGATTCTTTCTTGGTAGGTACTGTATTCTGTCCCTGGGAATGTATTTATGTATTCTAAATTTATATATATATATATATAATATCTATATATAATATAAATTACTCATTCTTTGTTCGTTTTTATTTTTATAAATAAAAAAAATAATTCTATGAATTTTTATAAGTAGTTAGGCGTATTCGATTTATGTTGGCTTTTGCCTTTTTTTAAACATGGACTGAAAATTAAAATCTCTAAATTATATATGTCTGTTGAAACGAATAGTGTTTTCGACACACTCGTAATGAGGTCTTGGCTTTTGAAATATTACTTCTATTAAAAGCTTGTTATAATTAGAAGTTTAAACAATTTTTCTGAGCCAACAATTACCAAACTTTATATGATTTGCCTGAATTGAATGTTGCATTTTTCTTCTCTTTTTTCTGTTTGCTTTTTATGCAATTCAGCACGGGAAATGGCAGTAATCACAGCAGTTGGTGCTTAATAGTTTTCATAATTATTTTAACGTTTTCTTTATTTCTCAGTTAAAAAAAAATCAATATTTATATATTATAAGCTTTTCAATATTAATTATGATTTGTGAATGTCCTGCTTCTTATATATTTGTTGTGTGAATGTGTTCTTTGTTTAAGATTCTCCCAAGTTGGGAAGGAACTCGAAGTGGCAGCATCAGTTTCAAGATCCGTACGAATGAGCCAAACGGTTTACTCATGTATAACAGCGGCGCCACAACTGCCGGCGGCGATTTTTTTGCCTTTGAGATGATGGACGGACATATTTACTTGCTACTCAACTTGGGCTCAGGTGCAGTCAAAGTGAAGGCGAGCAACCGACGCGTGGACGACGGGCATTGGCATGCCATCACTTTGCGCCGTTCTGGTCAAACGGCAAGGGTCACGGTCGACGAATCTGCTGCTGATTTCGTCACACCAGGCAATTTTTTTATATTAAAAAAATAAAACAAATAAAAATTTCTATAAAAAGTTAGAAAAGAAAATTATTTTTATTTTATTTAGGAGAGTCTAATCAATTAGATTTGGAAGGTGCTCTTTTTGTTGGTGGAGTGGGCACTAGTTTGGATGCTATTGTCGTGCCTGTTGAACTATGGACAGGAACTTTGCGTTATGGTTACGTGGGTTGCATGCGTGATCTAGTGGTGAACGGTAATGCCATAGACATTGCCACGTATGCCAAGAAGCAGGATTCGGGAAGTATTCGGCCCGCGTGCCACACACTGCCACCGCAATGCGACAGTCAACCATGCATGAATGGTGGAGTCTGTTCGGAAGGTTGGAACCGCTTCATCTGTGATTGCTCAGCAACGGGATTCGTGGGACCCACTTGTGGAAAAGGTAATGTAAAAAAAGAAAAAGTATGTGCGGTATTAATCATTTTGAAAAGACACTCGATAATAAATGATGGACAAGAAAATTATATGGCACTTGAGAGTGGTCGTACATCATTTTGACATAATGTCAATTTTGTCTTTCGTTTAAATGACACATTAATAGCTTCTTTTTTTCTACAAACTTTTTTTTATTTCAGTTTGTCTTTAAAGAAACAAGTTGATTTTTGATGGAAAATATTGTAAAGCGAGCGTTTACATTGTGAAAGATAAAAAGGATTTATTTTACCATAACAACCACTAATGGCACGGCAAACAGGACTCGAATGCGATTTGCTTCGTCATGTCAATGTGACAATGGCAGAATTGTTAGTGGCTCTTGGCATTGTATATGTGAAATATGCGTCTTAATCTCCGGACGCTCATTCAGTCCAGCGAAGGATTATCAGTTGGCCGCACAATAAAGATAAAATTGGCTCTGCATTTGTAACGGATTGAACTCGCGCTCAAATGGTTTAAATCATTTTACTATGCAGCGTTTATAGGCTTCTTATCTCTTTCAGTGACCCACTTCCAATTACAATGAAGAATGGATTAAAATGAGGGACAAAAAAGATTTTAAATAGAGATCTTAAAACACGAGTAGCTTTGTGAAGAGATAAAGTTCTTTGGTGTTATTGATGGCGGAATTAACGTGGAAAAAAATGAGGTTTCAATTTTTGGAAAAAGAAAAAGAATATGCTATGCAAGCGAAAAAGAAAGAATGAAAAAGCTCTTTTGTTGTCGATTTAGTTTTTAGAGAAGCAATTCACGTTTTGGTTGCACACGAGACTCACTTAATGAGTATTGAGTTAGACACGACTCTGCCTTTCCTCATTTGTCCCAGAAGAACGCACTTATTTTGTCCTCGGTATTAGGAAGACGAGCGCATTTCTGTATATAAAAGGTCCTTTGCGGTGGACCTAACAGCTATTGGAGTACTCTGGCACCGGCCATTCTCTTATCAACAAGAGAGAGCATATTGTGTCTTGTAGGCCTACTGTCCTGCAGTAATGTGTTTGGAGTGAAAGGCAAAGAGAAAGCATTGCAATTAGAAATGTAATGCAATCGTGTGAAAAGTAGCAGTGGCAAGCATTTCCTTCCTTCTTACTTCTTTATTTTTTTTTTGTTTTATTATAATGCAGATGTTACATTTGGTGTGAATTTTATAAAAGTAATTTTTGTTGTTTCATTTGATGAATTTTTTATAAAGCAGACTTTGCATATTTTATTTTGTCAAAACAGATTTATAACATAAACTGGTGAATAAAATAGATTACTCATTTTTTAACATTAAATTAATTAAAAATTGTATAATTTAATAGAGCCTTTTATTAATAAGGAAAGTGTTGGTAGGATTTTTAATTTTTCTGTTATTGTGTTATTTTATTATGTTTATTTAGCTTGTTATATGTGATGAACGTGTTCACGTTGCTTTGGTAACGGAATAATACATTCATTTCACCCAGTTAGGTTTCCCATGGGGTCATGGGGGAAATCACTTGCTTTGCTAGCCTAATTAGTCGAATTTCTGTTTAAAGAGGTGACGTCCACGTGTTTCGTCTCCCACCGTCTTTAATGCTAATTTATCTTCCTTACCATAAACTAATTGAATTGCGCTTGGATTTTCAATTTGCTTTTATCATTGACAAACACTGTCTTCATTATGTAAACATTATGTAAACAAAGAATAATTTTGTAAAAGATATATATAATGTTTTGTTTATAATAATCACTCCCGTCTGGGGTGGGGAACATTTATGAGCAAGAACAATTCTCAACATTTGAATGCACTTCTCATTTTGAATGAAATCCTTGGAGTAAGAGTTTCTATTTGTTTTCACTTACTATGTCGACGAAATCGAGCTTGTTTAGTACACACTTTGAAAGTAAAGTTTTCTTAAAGAAGATCATCATTTTTATTATTATTTTTGCCTTATTTGAAGATGCAACAACGTTAAACTTCAATGGCGACCAGTACTTAAGAGTAACTTTACCGGATGAATCACACACTCAAGCAGAAGACTTGGTTCTTCGCTTCCGCACCACTCGCCCAAGTGGGCTTTTACTAGCTTCCACTACTGAAAAAACAACGGACAGACTGGAAGTAGCCATGGAACTCGGACGTGTTAAATTAGCCATTCATCTTGGCGATAAAGAAAAAGTAAGCTTTTGAATTTTGAGCTTTCATTTGATACCATTCAAGAGAGGGAAATATTTTCCTTTTCTTATTATGTGCGGATCGTAATTTTAATTTAACAAGAATATGAAAATGAGAGAGGAAAAAAAGGGGTAAAATATTATAAAGTTTTGAATTCAACTGTGCCGTGCAAAAATTAATTGGAGAAACTCATTTCCGTTACGTACAAGGCGCTTTGCACTTTTCATTTCATTTCCCCTTTACCATTCTCACACTCGTTGAAATCATTACCCGGCACAGGAGGGAACTGATACATCAGAAAATAATTTTCTCAAACCTCTTTTTGCCAGTTGATGTGCAAGAAATTTCACACGCTAGAACAGTTTCAGTAAGCTGATAGTCTATTGAGAGCAGATAGAGGATGTCTTTACTAAGCTAGAAGAAGCTCTAACTTGAAGTGAACGTGTCTCTCTTTTTTCTTTATCTTATCTCAATTTTTCCGCTTTATTCCATTTCTTAGAAGATATTTTGTTAATTTCGTTAATTTTATTTCAAGATAATGCACGCAGGAAGTGGACTGAATGATAACCAATGGCACACGCTTCGCATGTCTCGCAGGGGACGCAGTGTTGAACTCAAGGTGGATGATGAACCAGCTGTTTTAGGTAAATGACCTGAGCCCTTTTAAATGTAACCTCCCCCCTTTCCCTCTCGTTAGCTTCAATAAGGACTGAAAAGATTCATCTTAATGTCTAGAGTAACACTACATAAACGAGTGCATTAAACTTAAGACTTTGTAAAAAAAGAAAATTTACCTTTTAACAAACACGAAGGAAGAAACATCTGGATTTAATGGCAAGTTCAGCACTGTCTTCAAACTGAAGAAAGTTATTTAAAGAATAGAATTTAAAATAATAATGAAGGCAAAAATAGTTAAAATTAGTTATTTTAAAGTTTTTTAATTTTATTTTCTTTACTTATTATTTTTTGTTTTCTTTTTTTATATAAATTAAATTGATTTAAATAAAAATAGAATTTAGTTAAAAAAAGAGAATTGATAAAAAAAATTGTAGCAAAATGGTGGGATAATGCAACAGTGCTTTATTTATGAGCTCTGCTGTTTTTAAAATTTAAATAAAGAAGATGTAGTGGGCAGGAGTGGCAAAGCACTGGTGAGCACTGTCCGCAACATGGAAAGTAAAGGGAACCATACCTGAGCCTTTTACTATATTTAAAAGAGAAAAAAAATTATTGGAAAAAAAATTTGAAAAACAAAGAAACATACAAAAAAGAAATTTTTTTTATTATAGAAAAAACCTATATTTACCGACCGAACTGTTTTTTTCTGTGAAAGCGAAGCCTGCCATTTTTCTGATTGGCTCTTATCTTTTCCCTTTTGCAGACGAAGTCTCAGGTAAGCACACAACCCTTGAGTTTCGGACAATGCACATTGGTGCTGTTAGCGGCCTTGGTCCCCCTGCCCCTCAACAGTCGACTACCGGCGCCGGTGGCGGCCGTGAGACCCCAAATTTTGTTGGTCACATGCAGCAGCTCGTCTTTAACGGAGACCGCTTCTTTGATACGGCTCGCACTGGGCAAGTGGCCAACATGGAGGTGACAGCAAAATTTGGGAAGAAGGAACTCGTAGTGCACCACCCAGTGACCTTCAAGTCCAAACACACTTTCGTGGGCCTATCACAACTGAAAGCATATTCAACTATGAACTTGTACTTCCAGTTCAAGACTCTCGAGCCGAATGGGCTCATTCTGTACAATGTAGGCAAAGGACAGGATTTTGTTGCCATCGAATTAGTGAACGGACATCTTCATTATTTGTTTAATCTTGGTGATCGGCCGTGGCGTGTGCGCTCCAATACACGCAACACGCTCAATGATAACCGGTGGCATGCAGTGACAATCGGTCGGCCGACTCCTCGTCAGCATACACTCATGGTTGATGATATGATTGCCACAGTGACGTCAGCAGGCAACAACATTCATTTGGATTTAGATGGAATATTATACGTGGGCGGAGTACCTAAGTCGATGTACTCGACTCTTCCGAAAATGGTGCAATCCAAACACGGATTCGAAGGATGTTTGGCATCTTTGGATTTGAACGGAGAAACACCAGATCCTACAAGGGATGCGCTCATTCCCAGCACGAGTGTAGTTGCCGGATGTGATGGTACACAATCTTCAAACCACTGATGCCCTCTATCTTTCCTTCCCACCTTGTTTGCAGTTCGATCAAAATGTCAAAAACTTCTGTAGTGGTTTGCTGTTAGTAATTAGTTCTGCCAAACTATATACATATATATATTACGTATATATGTATTTAAATATATATTGTATTCTGTTATAAAAGATAATCTAACTAAAGTTTTACATAATGTACATTATATTTATTTATTTATTTATTTCAATTTGATTTTGTTTTGTTTTGTTTTATTTGTTTGATTTCTTGTGAATTTTAATGAATGGTTTATGAGAATAATTTAGGAAAAACCTCTTTTGTATTTTATCTGTTTTAAATTCGAAAATTTCTTAGATTTAGTGTTTTTAATTCTTTCATTAAAAAAAGATTAATGATCAGGTAATTAATTCAAGTGAAGTAAATTTAATTTTGCCCGAGATTAATATTGCACAAAAGCGAGGTTGAATTTTTTTTAATACCTTAATGTAAAGCTTTAGTCAGTTCCTGTTTTTTATCACCATTCTCTTGACTCCTAGCATTTAAAAGTGCAAAAAAAATATCAAACACGACTAATTAGACAGTTGTTTTGTTTAATTTTTTAATTTTTTTTTTAATTTTAAAACGCTTTATTTTTATTTTATTTTGTTTTTCTTTATTTATTTATACTTTTCTAGGACCGAGTACAAAATGCAGCCCAAATGCATGTGCCAACAGAGGAGCTTGCATTCAACAGTGGAATAGCTACACATGCGACTGCGATATGACCTCTTTCACGGGTCCCACTTGTTCAGATGGCAAGTTTAATTTGATAAATTTATTTATGTACCATTATTGTTACATTGACTCGCAATTTTACAGAAAGTTCAGCTTATCAATTCGAGCCAAACCATGGTGTCATCACATTCGCGTTTCCATTGGAAAAGAGGCCCGACACCAAAGCCGATTTGTTGGCATTAGGTTTCATTACAAACAAAGATAAGGCTACACTAGTTCGAATTGACAGCAGCAACACTAACGATTTTATGGAACTAGGAATTGTGGGTTGACAATGTAGTGATGCAAATTTAAAACATTAAACATTAACAAATTCTTTGTTTTAGGTAAATGGAAATATTATTATGATGTATAATATGGGTACTGAAGATCATCCAATCGGAGAAATGGCCACTAAAGTAAATGACGGCCAATATCACGTTATACGCTTCACTCGCTCCGGAGCTAACTCCACTTTTCAGTTAGATGATTATAATGTACAAATTAAACAACCAGGAGGTTAATTGATTTATAAAATAGCATTATGAGTTTACATTAATCTGTTTGAATTGTGATTCTTTTGAAGGCAAACAATTGAGTGTGTTCAATAGTCAGTCACGAATTCAAGTCGGTGGACGACTGAACTCGATAAAAAAGACGATCGAACAGCCCTTCGAGGGGATAATCTCAGGGCTTGTGTTCAATGAATTGCGCATTTTGGATCTAGCTTCCGAGCGCGATCCTAGAATTACCATTCAAGGTGATGTAACTCTATTGTTATCCCTACCTACAACGGTTAGTGGGAACTTACGTCCTACTCGTCCATCTGGGCACATTCCAAGTGAAACGCAAATCTCTCGGATGCAACAGGTAAGTAGAAGTGAAATGCATGTAATAAATAATTCACAAGTCAATTTGACATTTGTTTTTCTGTAAATTGTGTATAGACTACAGCGACAGGTGGCTCAGACACGGATGATATTGTTTTCTCCGGCTCCGGGTGTGGAGCTGATGACGACGAAGATTGTACAACAACACTGGATACTGGTTCGGGTAAATACGCTGCATCCTACCTGCATGCTCTGTTTATAAATGTGTATATTTAGTTGAGAATAATGTACTTTTTAGTTTTTATTTTATTAAGCATGAGACAAATGATTAATAATAATTTTGTGATCGAAAAGAAGATTTCAAGTTTAAAGTTTCTAATGTTTTGGTCTCACAATTTTGTAAGTAGAGTGCTTGCACGATCCCTTCAATTCCACCTGAAAAACACAATCCTTTTATCACCTGCCCTTCACTGTTTTGATTGGCTTGTTGAACAAAAAATACCAAGGAGTTTGGCTGATTGAATGGGTCATTCCCTTAGCAAAAACCTACACAACGTACGTGATGTGCACAAAATTAATAAACACTTGTATTCTATATATATATGTGCCTTGTAGCATGAATTTTTTTCGTTTTAAGGGCACTTGTTTTGAAATTAAGCAGTGGAAAATTTGATTTATTTTTATATTCTGGTCTTTCTATTCTGCTTTGTGTGGTCTTTGCTGCAGGCGATGATTTGATAACCCCGGTGTACATTCCTACTACCACTCCAAAACCTCGAAAAACTACCACAACTCCCAGTCCGAGAAAACGACCTGCGGAGGGATCAGGCAAGCACTGTGAGGATGACGACGAGGATTGTGAACAGGGCTCCGGCTCGGGTGAACTGGGCGGAGTCCTTCCAAAAGTAACCCCAGACGATATATTCTTCCCTTCGACAGCTGTGCTCACCACCACAACGACTCGAGCTCCGATGTCCGCGCCCACGCCCACTCTACAAAGGCCCGTACAGCCTCCGATCACTCATTTGCCCGAACCGATGACGAGGGCTACTCCAGATAAGCCAGGGATCATTTACCCGCCTTTTCCAACCACTTCACTGCCGCCCACCATGTTAGCTACGACAGAACGGCCTTTTGTTTTCGTCACTTACGACGATTCGCACGGCCGCCGCCCGAAGACCGAGCTCGGTGGTCAACCTGGAAGCAATGCCGAAAGCACTGCTCTGGTGATCGGCATCATCGCCGGAATTCTCATTGCCATCGTTCTTATCATTCTGCTCGTGTATAAATGCCGCAGCCGTTCAGAGGGATCGTATAAAATTGACGAAAGCAAAAACTACCAGTTTGCAGCGTCAGGTGGTGTAGGCGTACCTGGAAACAGCCTGATGCTGAATGGACAAAGGCCGCCACAGATGAACGGCAATCTCAAGATGGGTGAAAAGGCTAATAAGTTACCCAAGAAGAAAGACCTCAAAGATATCAAAGAGTGGTACGTTTAACTCGGTGCAAATCCCATGTTTTGCTGAGTTTTTAAATATCCTCCCATCGACGAAGAGAGGCAATAAGCAAGATTTATAGAAATTGCAACGCCTCTCATGTCGTTGACATTTTCTCAGAGCGTCTCTCCGTTGCGTCCATTCAACTGGCAACTAGCCTTTTCTTCTAATAACTAGTGCAATGAACGAACATCCCCACTTTTCAGTTTTTTTCTACTTGATCCAACGTGAGGGAATATCATTTACAAAATTACTTACTAAAAAAAGAAAACAAAGAGCTGAGTAAGTTCCTGAAATAGGTGTGTGCCAATTCTCATTTCGTGCATAAACAAATTTGTTCATTGTGGAATAATTTGTTTGATGACAATTTTTAAACATCTAAAAGTCCTATCACTTTCTTTACACCACGACATTCCATCTTCTTTAGAAAAGGGCTAATTGTTGTTTTATCTCTTTTCAACGCCCTGGGAAACCAGAAAATACTCTTTTTACTCGTTTTCATTTTCAAACTGTCGTTCTTCCGAAGCCGTACTTGTCTTCTGTTTTCATTTTTCATTTTTTTTTCTTTTTAATTTAATGGAGCTGATACAAAACAAAGTGTGTTGAGTTCTTCTATATCTCGTATATGGTTTTCTAGCTTGTGTACCTTCACATGCCAAATCAACAAACAAAAAATGTAAGAAAAAAAATGAAAAAAAAATATTTGAGGAATTTTTATGTCTCATGCTAAGATTATGTGTCGTGTGTTGATGAGTTGGACTAACTAAATA
>JAQFZN010000129.1:0-48710 GCA_034687075.1 Geophilus carpophagus | reverse complement strand
ATTTAAAAATTTAAAAATTACATGCTTCAAATACAACTTGAAATCAATTCATAAATTAAACATGTTAGGTTTATTAAATAAACTTGACATTCAAGTTTAATTAAACTCATTATTTTTAGACCTTTTAAAACTCAAGTACTTTTTTTAAAAATCAATTTAAAAATAATTTTACTTAAATAGCAAACTTTAAATAGGATTTAATTTATGCCCTAAAAAAACTATTTTTTAAATTCTTCAAATTTTCAATCATTCACATAAAATATTAAATTCGTTATTTAAATAGATTTTATTTAATATATGATAAATAAATAAAAAAAGAGGTTTGAATTAAACAGAAAATAATAATAAAAAAACAAAGTACGAAAAAAAAATTTAATTTCAATCCGTAACATTGAATAGACCAATGAAGCGAACATGAGCGAAAGAATAATTTATTTGATTAGATTGGTAACACGCCTCGTGTGAGGCTACACGAACGCCGTGTGGGCTCGGGTGTTTTAGTCGAATTACACTCGAAAAACGAGGGCCTTAAATCAGATTTCTTTCGATATTATCCTGCTGCACTTTTAATCTGCCATTGTTGACATTAAAATTTAATTTTTAATCACTGAATTCACATTTCCCGCTGCTTGCGCCGGATTCCAACAGACGGCGCCACCAACACCGGCCACCGCACCTCGTTACAAACAAGCCGCGCTTAACCTTGTTCAGCATGCGCTCGTTTCGTTATGTGAGGTTTTAATCATAATTTAAATGGAAAATTTCGCTGACTCTTCCATTCTCAGGAGATGAAATCCTCTCCCCACCTACTCAACCTTAATATCACTTCAATTAAAAAAATTCAGCCCAACATAAAATTGGAAGCAAGTCACGTGATGCCCTTTGGCCACTCTCTCATCTCGCTTCAATGGTGGCAAATATGACGGGATGTGTAATCAAAGGGGTGGGAAATTTTGGTGCATTCGTAATTTATTAAATCACCAACCCAAAGTGAATGCGATGACTGAAGAGATTGAGATAAATTTTTTTCACTATTATGAAAATAATAATAATAATAATAACAATAATAATAACAATAATAATAATGAAATAATGAAATTTATTAAAAAAAGCATTATTTTCTCTACATGTAATATTGTCAGAGAAACAAGGATCTAATTAAAGGTAATATAATACCTTATTGGAATAAATTTCTTCATATATATTTACAGTTGACCAAAATATTATTTACCAATCTCCCACTTTTTCAAATTTTGTAAAATTTCTTTAAGAGTGAGGCATAGTTTAAAATTTTTATTGGCAAAAACTGATTCAGAGATTTCTAGAAAAACTCATTGTTACTAAAATCTTAATATTTTAAAAATAAACTACTTTTTTCATTTAATTATCAACAACGTACCGGTAAATGTAATGAAAAACGTTATAACAATTCCACTGCAATGATCTGAAGATGATCCAGTATTGAAATTGAAAGAAGAATCCCGTCAATCCTCTGATATTCAAAATTTTAATATTTCGTTGTCATGTTCATCGATTCTTATCATTTAAAAAAAAACCAAAACCAATTCAATTATAAAAATTGTTATCATCTGTAAATAATCTAAATACTCAATATCCCATTTAAAAAATATATGCTCATTTAATCTTCTTATATTTTTAATTTCTTCACTTCAAATAATATTAAATCGAAACCACAAAACTCAAAACTGAAACATAAACCCTTCTGACAACAATTTACTTCAATTTATTGCCACTTAAAGTTACCATTAAAACCCTGAAAAAAAGAAGGGGAGAAACGAAGGAAAAAATGAAAATAAAACCTATACTAATACTTCCATCAAGTTTCCCGAACAAAAACAGAAAACGAAATGGAAATTGAAACTGAGCGGATCACATTAAAGAATCCTCGAGGCCACACAGTTGTGAACCCGAACGTCATAAGAAACCCACCCCCATCCACTTGCACGCGCCACCCCCAATTAATTCATTAAAGTCGATGACAGATCTCAATACCCATGGGATCGCTCCTTCTCCCTCGTCATTTGACACCCGAGCCACGTCACAAGGCACAATTACACATATTCGGTGATTATCATAATTCAAATGCCACTGGTAAATGAAGAACGCATGCGTACAACGTCTTGTCTTAATTGAGAGCAAATTAGGCAATGGCGTCTCGGTGGAATTAGCCCCGACTGCAGCGCCACCTATAATTAAGGCCCGCCAACATCATCAAGGAAACATCAACACACTGGGGAACGAGTTACATCCGATAGCGTCGTTACTCTGATTTTTTCCTCTTTCCCCGACTAGTTTTGATATAAATAAGACGTGACCTGCGTGACGTCATAAGAAGAAAAATGACATTCATTTTGAGATAATGTTTCCAAAAAAGAAATTAGGAAGGGGAGCAAAGAAAACGAAAGGAGGAGCCAGAGAGAGAAAGTGAGAGAGTGTAACTGAAAAAAAAAAATAGATTTCATCTCGCCAGCAAGGAACCAATGAATTCCTAATAAGGATGGACATGTTCAATTACAAGTGCCCTCAAGCGGACGCCATGAGCAATACTTACATTAGGTTGAATAGTGAGTTAGAGCAAAGTTGTGAGTATAATAATAATAAAAATTTGTCAGTAGTATAAAATGAATGCTATAACTCATTGCTACAAGTAAAACAAGTGTGAAAATTATTGTTTTTTTTATATTTATGTAAGAGAATTAAAATTTATTTGAAATTAAATAAGTTATTTAACAAATTGCTCCGTGAAGAAGTCGTTTATGAGATATATATCTTCAATAAACTTGAATATATTACAAATGTAGCAATACTAAAACATATTTGTCATACATGTATATATATATAATCGATATATTTCTCATATTTGACTTTTCAAAAATATATATTGCAAATATACAAAAAATATAACAAATATATTAAAATTTACATTTTCTACGTATGTTTTTTTCAGTAGATCTCATGTTTTTATTTGTGTAAACAAAATTTAAAATGCAATGGCAAATTGAGTTTTAAGTCAGAGAAATTGATGATTTAACCAAATCCATAATTCAAACATAGCTATTTATGGTTATTCCTTCATGTTTCATTTGCATTACACCATTACATGAAAAACTATGCATGTAAAGGAATATAGTGGCTGGCTGCATTCCTCTTTATTTGAAAATTACTTGAGATTTAAGCCACTGCTGCAGCGATGTACATAAGAAGAATAAGTGAGCCATTCCAACAAGCCATTTCGGAGTGTGATAGCCCCTTTGATTTAACATTCAACAATAACAATAATAATGGCTGAATGTGATCACCATGTTACAAATTGCTAAATATAAACCGTCAGAAAAGCAACCGAAAACAACCATCAATTTGCGATGCAGACAATAGAAGTTTTTGACAAATAAAAAATTAAGCCATTAAATATAACTAAAAAAATTTAATTAAATTAAAACATATGTAAATAAAAAAATAGTAATTAAATAATAGCTAAAATCCCTTGTAGTTATGCTTTGTTTAAATGAAAAGCATTGTCTTAAGGGATTTATTAGACTTTATTATGCTTGCGCAGAAAATTAATTAATAAAATTTTAAAATTAAGTCTTAAAACTTTAATCAATTCAATTAAGTTAAAAATAAAAATATTAGATAACTGAATAATGTAAATTATCTGATTAAACAGCACTCTAAATTTAAAAAAATGTTAAAGGATTATGAAGAAGAGGGAAATGTTGGTCTATAATGATTAAGCAAACAATTCAAAATAAACAATCCATTACACTTCACTCTTCAGTTCAACCTCGTGCCAAGCTCTTAATACAACAATAGGCTCTTCCTATGAATAAATCAACTTGTTACGACAGCTGGCACTTTTTCCATTGGCTCATTTAATTTGATTAGTAATCAACAAGAACGGTTCAGTGGTCCATTCCGGATACTGGACACCCCTCCTCTTCGAAAACCGCACAGAATGGAAAGGCCTACAACTACTGAGTGAATTGAAAAGATGAAGGGAACAATCAAAACAGACGGAAACGAATCGCACGGAAAAAAAAGGAGGGAAAAAAAATTCCATTATGAAAACCACTTAACTTATATATATATTGGGTCAGTAGTTCAAAAAATTTGGTAGGCTTATTGATAAAAAGAGAAAAGAAAATAAATGAAAGAAATTAATTGTAGCAAAGAGGAGCTAATAAAACCTTTTATATGTTAGTGTAAAAGAAAGGGTATTTATGAGAGAAAAGATTAAAGAATGATTTGGCATATTAAAATGTAAAATTCTATTTGGAACCACAAATTACTATTTTGAAACCATAAAGTGACATTTTAAATGAATTAAGTGAAATATAAAATAGCCATATTGAAGTAGTAAATTATCAATTTTAAGTTTTATGTACCTACTAAACAACCATTTGGAACCCTTTTAATTTTACATTTTCTAGTCTTCCATTTTCCCATTCTAGTGTATAACTTCAACATTCGAATTTAGAAAAATAACTGTCATATTTTACTGGAGCATTAAAGTGTAACTTATAAATTTAATGGATCTTTTGCACAAACAGTCAAATTTTATGTAAAAAACATTTTATTTTATTTTTTTTGGCACAAGAAGAATTCAAGGTGATAACTTGCGAACGAAAGAATAAGCCTAATCAACCATCTTAATGTTTAAAACTTAAAATTAGAAAAAAAATAACAAAAAAATTATTTAAAATGAGCACATATGTGTAGGAAGACGTAAAGAGGTTTCATAAGCATTGCAGCTGTTTGAATACAACTGTACCAAATGTTTCATCATATTCCATATGCAAGTTTTAATATAAATTCATTTATTTAAATAAACTAAATGCTCACTTCATGACACAACCAGACCAACTTCTGGTAAAACACATGTTCAAACTATATACAACAAGTTACTCTTTGATTCCCATATAAATGCAAATTCAATGCTATCAAAAGACAAATAACTGTAACAAACAAAGCATTTGAATTAAATAATTAAGGGTTGTATATATATTAGCCTGTGGTAGATAAATTCATACAATTTTTTTTCGTATTGTAAATAAGAACATCCCACTTTAGTCTCATATAGAACATCTTTCTACAATGTCTTTGACAAAATATTATAGCCATTTTGAAACCGTCTTAATTAAATATTCATGCAAAGTAATGTCATTTTAGCTACAACTTCCACATACCCTCAGAGCCAAACTAATAACGACCTCATATATGAATCAAATGTGCCTCATCATGTTATTATATTTTATTCTAGTACTTAAAACTTAAGTTAATGAACAAACTATGAATCAACTATTTAAAACAGTTTTAAGCAATGTTGTCAAAACATATTAAAAGCTTTGTACACACAAGTTTGCTTGTTACTGACCAACTTTAACTTGACTTAAATTTTTATATTACAGAGAAGTAGCAAAATCATACAGCAAACAAATTTCTAACAACAGGTAAATAATAAATCAGATTCTGCGGCAAGTTTACCACTGTAGGTGCACTATAGATAAGCACCTAAATATCCACCTAATGAAATAAGCCCTAAAATTCCATAAAATTAAATGATTTTTAAATTCTAAATTAAATTTTCAAAATAAAAATTAATAATACGGAGGCCCTAAATAATGCTAAGAGTCTTTTCAATTGCGGGGCTCAGTTTTAACTGTACCTGGAATCATAAAATAATTAAATCGTCACTAAATGTGATTTTTATTATTAAAAAATAGTAATTGCACGAAGATTCAAAATTCCAACTACGTCACTGCTACAACAGAACTTAATTATATAGATTTTATAGAGTTACCATGAAATTTTGAATTCAACTGCATCATTAAAATAAAAAAGTTAAAAAAAGTCTTGCTTTACATAATGACACGTATGTATAGTAATTAGCAATTGAACCAAAAAGAGAAAACCACGTATTGGATTTTAAACAGTCATTTGAAAATCAGTTTGTACGTTAAGCCACAAATGTGACATTTTTTGCCCCGTTGCATTACCATTTTGCATCATTAAACATGCTATCTCAAACTCACTTTAAACAATTTTGTTGTTTGAGAGGATGTCTTTTGTATAATGAAAGGAGTAAATAAGAGATTTAGAAAAATATAAAAATAAAAAAAATTAAAATAAAGTAAATGAAAAGCGCGCCACTGAGTGGCAAGTTTGGCAAGTGAAGCAAGAGGATGAGGAGTGTGTCTATAATTAAGCTGCTTATGTGAAAACACAAGGTGCTCATGCTAATGGAAGATGTGTTTTCCCCTCTCTTCATATTTAAAGAAGACATCTTAGCCTCTATTTCACATCCAGGTGAGTCATATAATTGACTGGCCTAAAGCAACAAATAAAAATATATATATATAACGTTAGCACAATATCCGGCCAATAAAAAATTACAACAATAAAACTAAAATAAAAAAAAAGTAAGTAAATAAATAAATAAAAAGATAAAAAAAAAATCAATAACTCAAGTGAAAAGTCCCACTTGTTATCATCGGTGAAGAAAGTGCATGAACCGCCTACGCAGTTCAATTTGCCACGAATTTATCGCCTGCATCTCTTTGAAATTACAATACAACATCTCACGTGTATCACGACTTATCCCCAGGTCAATCGTAAAACGTGTCATCAAATGACGTAACTTAACATTTACTAAATGCATCATCAACGTTTCTACGTGTCGTTGAACTTCAACTTTCATTAAGACGATGACACTTGTTTACTAAATCAAACCTATCAACACCTTTGGCCTTAACCGGAACCAGAATTTTTTTTTTCTTAGAAATAAATTGAAAAAGAAAATTAAAAATTAAAGAAAAAAATAAATAAATAAAATCTCTATCGTATAAATACGAATATACTTTAAAACTAACCTTAAACCTTATATTGAATCTCCCCTCCTAAAATTCATTTCGACCCTCTTGCACTAAAAGCAGGGGAGAGAGTTTTACACAAGAGTTTAAAAGCCCATAGAAAAGCGTGCATGCGTACAAGCAATTATAATAATTTTTTCATCAAATATCGTCCATGCCTAATTTTACTCAACCAAAAAACGACCAATAACTCAAAGTTAGAAAAATTGTAAAACAAAAACTGCAAGCTTAAAAACTTGGCCATCACTTTTAATTCACATATATATATAAAAGTGGAGTAGGCATGCGCAATAGGCTAAGCCCACCCAGCCTCAAGTCGGGGGCTGAGCAGGTGTGGCCGTAGCCATTATCATATATATTGAAATGTTAGCTAAACGACGGCTGGACTCTGCCCCTTCCCCCTCTACCCCCTTCTCCCCATCCACTCTTGTAGATAATAATGTGGGAAATGCTAAGTGGATGGTTTAATAGCCAGTCTTGGCACAAAATGGAATCACGCCATTGCACATATTAGCCTCGTCCACCCCCTTCTCCTAACCTCTTCCCTTTGGCTTTGCTTAATGGAAAAAGAACTGCGAGGTTATGTTGGGCCCCAACCCTTTTATTCATGAGATTGAAAAGTGCGTTGGGTAATTTCAAGCAGCACTAGCTAAGCTAATTGACTTTGAATCGATGAGAATCATGCGCACGCGTGATACAATGAACCTTATATACATGTTTTAGGTTTTGGTTTAAAAAGCGAGCGGAAATTTCATTAAACTTGTTTCGCCTCAAATACCTCACTGGAGATTTATAGGTTTAAATCAAGACTCATTGTAATTTATATAAGGAAAACTGAATTACACACTAATTTATTACTTACATTTTTATGTAATTAGCACCAACTTGTACTTTAAACATTGTAAATTTAGAATTATACAAATGCCTACCAACTATTTTGAAATAGCCCCATCGTGTGGAATCCATATTGCTTTTTTACTGGATTTATGTTAATCTTATACAATTCTTGTCAATGGTGGATTTATCATTTTACCGCCTGTAAGCACAGCATATTGCAGTCCTAAATTTGAAATATTCGCTTTTTAAGAGTGCTATACTTTACCAGAAAAATAATAAAACAATAATTCGTGTGTTAATTTCATTACTGTAACATTTTTTTTTCTCAAATTGATACTTCAATACTCATTCACACACCCAAAAATCAAGAATACGTTTATTATAAATTACATACTACTGGTTTTGTATAATAAGCATGTGTGAATATCAAGATTATAAACATATATGCTAATCAAATTTTTTACTTAAAAAATTTACCTAATTGACATAAGTTATTGGCTTTACTTCATATGGAA
The DNA here is from genome assembly GCA_034687075.1 of Geophilus carpophagus. NCBI lineage: Eukaryota > Metazoa > Arthropoda > Chilopoda > Geophilomorpha > Geophilidae > Geophilus > Geophilus carpophagus. The sequence continues at coordinate 40,468 of JAQFZN010000129.1, read as the reverse complement.
TGTGTGTAATATTCAAATTAAACAAAAACTGGTACTTTTATTACATTTTTTTATCTATATTCTTCACCTTTCCTCAATATAATATTTACATAACATTTTTATTTCTTACACTTATTCAAGTTTTTTATTTAAATTAACTTGATTACAAACTGTATGTGTTTATAAAGCTTAAATTAACAACTTATCAATAAATTAACAGTAATGTCAGCAAAGATTTACAGTGACTTTTTGTAAGTCCAATAATTCATGCAGTGATTTACAACCTGTCCTGTCTAGTTCTCTGGTTAGTTAGATTATGCGTACAATATATATAAATGCCAAGAGTTTGTAACTACTAAATGAACGGGTTAACTGTTGTGCTATCATGTCAGGTCATTAATTGACCTAAAAAATAATAATTAAATTACATTTTCTGCTTTAATTTATTTTTTACAACTAAATCATATCTACATTAACCAAAGTTTTCCACCTGACATTGAGTTAATTTCCTTCTTCAATTTAAAAGAAGGAAATAATCTAGTGTGGATGTCACACACTTTAAGCTGTGGGACCTCCTCAATCAGTGATTTAAAATTTCTATGTATGAAAGACTAAATAAGCGGCATAGATTAAGTTCTATTAATATGATGTTATTGGCAGGTTCAATCAAAACAAGAGATAAAATGTATAATTTTAAAGTAACATAATAATAATATGAAATTTAACTTAACCTGATTGTAAATTTATTGCCAAATCAGTGTAGCCAAGATTTTTGGGTATTAAAATGCATTTCACGTTGTTATTGCCACGTTTAGAATTCAATTGAAGCCACGAATTGCTAAACTTGAAGATTTATTGCTTATTGATTGATTTATTGACAAGATTTAAGAATGCAATATACATTCAGACTGAAAACTTTTCCAAAAATCTTGGCCAAACCTAAAATGAAAATTTCCATTCGGTTTTCAAACTCAATTCTTGGATATTACTTTCCTATATCTTTTAATAATAACATTTTATTTATTAAATTTTTTTCTTATTCATTTTTATCGTATCGAAAAAAATGCTTTACGATGAGAAAAAGTAACAAAACTGCCAATTGTTGACGACGAGCTGCATGATGGGAAGCTTACACAGTGGTAAATAACTGATTACGACGTCATTTATTACCCATCCTCATCTCGTCAGCCATCTTTGGCGCTCCCCTAGCCTCTTAAAGTGAATATAAACCTCTCAGAGGAGCGTCATCTAGTGTGTTTGTGTGGGATTAAGGGCCACAAAGAAGCGATTCTGCGTGCGCTCTTCATGAACCCCATAATTGACCCCGCCAGTTGACGTCACTCACATATTTCCCCGCGAGCGACGAGTCTAATAAAAACGGGACCCCACTCGACAACGCTAAGTGGATGATTGTTTGTCACTCGATTTTCATTGTAATGAGGTTGGGAACATCAAAAGAAAGGATAATTTGAGGTTTACCTCGTCAACAAAAGGAGGGTCCTTTCCGATCTAACCTCCACCTGAGAACACCTGGCCGTCCACAAGAAGTTTAGTTCAAGGAACTTGCCTCACAAGGTCACGGTGAGGGCGGTTGGAATTCCATAGCTCACATCAACAGGTGAAAGAGAGAAAGAAAATAAAGGAGTATATAAATCGTGTTAAAACGATCACTTATTTCATTACATTCCATTCTAAACATCTTATTTATCTTATAATTAGATTATCCAAATCCTATAGGCAATTTATAATCAACTTTCAATTTCAGTTAATCCTTAAATTATTTACGTTTATTTGCAAATAAAGTGTAAACATTTGAAGATTAATCAAGACTATTAAAAGATTACTAAACAGATCAGAATCATTCTACACTATTAACTGATAGTGAAAATCGGTTTAATCTCATTTCTGATATAGCTCGCGATGGAAACTCAACACTGTGGTCTCTTCTTCGCTGACAGGTGCTGCACTGCCTTAATAACATACCATATATCGGCTAAAATAAAACTAAAACAGAGATATATTTTAAAATCTGGTTAGAAAAGTATCAATTTAAATCTAATTTATTTTTAAAATATTATTTTATTTATAAACAGCAACTGTGAGGCTTCAGTGACTAATCTACCAGGTGCACTAAAATGTCCCTGAAGTAAAATTTTATCCGAAGTCAATGTGCTATGTGTAATTACTAGACCTAAATTGAAAAACTAATATAAAATTACTAACACAAAAATGAAATAAATTATACAAATAAATATACCAAATTGTAAATAAAGAATTTGTAGGTTACTACATAAAAATAACAGCCTCGCAATACCAGTTTCCGAAACAAAGTCCATCAAGTGGAAAACTCTGAAACTCAGGTTACTAAACCACCCAAGTCACGTGCGTCCAGAAAAAGTTTGTGTGGTAGGAACAATACGTCATTACACTCAAGTGACAATAAGGTGAAAGGGAGGAGGAAGGGGAGGGCATGAGGTGAACAAAAACTCATCAAAAAAAGCCCGGGTGACGAAACAAGAGGGTCAACACCTGTAATCGCCCACCACATCTAAAAATGAAGAGAGGTGAAGAAAAAGAGGAAAAAAATCACACAAGTCAACAACTGTCCCACACTGAGTATCTGAATCCCAACAACGAGTTGACAAAGAGCAAGTTGTGTGGAAATGAGGGGAGGCAATGGGAATGTGGTTTGGGAACCATCCACCCCATTCCCCACTCTCCTTATTCCCTCGTGCCTTAACTTCCCCCTATAATAAACCTAGGTCTCTCTTTTATTGACAAGGCCTGCCAAGGTTTATCAGATTATACTTGTATCTGCATGAAAATCAATGTGTCAACAGCCTCGCTTGCAAGGCAGCTGCAAATTCAAAGTATTATAAACAACACTTAGAATCTTTTGCGCACTGAGAACTATACATTTAGCTTCGATTTCATTAAACCTACTTTTATTATTTTCCAACTAGAATGAAAAAAAATAACCCCAACAGAAAAAAAAATTTAATTACAGTACGTCCATCTTACTCAAATCGGTTCATCAACCCTTCTACAAGACCGGAAATGGTGGTTACTATGGTAACCAATGACATAAGCCACCCCGAGGCCAATAAGCCTATCAAAGAGGCACCGACACTAACGTTCCAGGTCACTTGATCGAGGTTGTGTTTAATTTTTCTTCATTTTTATTTTTAATTTTTTTTTTTAAATAATTTTTAAAAAATTGGGTCTAAAAATGAAAAAGTCGAAATTTTTCATTATATCGAGGTCGAATCAATTAGATTTTTATTTAATTCTTTTTATTTTTATCTAAACAAAAAAATTCGGAAAAAAGTCTGCGTCTCTCACATGGACAACACCTGGCTACGAACGGATATACGGAACAGAAATTTAAGAGGGGGTGAAGGGGGAGGGAATGAAAATGAAAGAACAGCAACATACACCCCCATACCCCCTACTCTCCCCTTTTTACAACATCCGCAAGGAAATGAAGAAATTCGATAATGGCTGTCATGCTTTTAGTAAAGAGCTAAACGCGCACATAAACATAGCGTGATGATAACAAAAGCTGATAAAAAAGATTAAGAGACGGCCATGTTTGTTATCACTTATTACATATAATAATAATATATAATGTTGTTGACAGACTGTAACTTGGATACGTACAATTACCATGAGACAATTTTTCATTAAGGTGAATTATTATGTCAACAAACTCGATCAATGAATGACCAAGTTGGGGGTATTGTGAAGTGTGGATGGGAGCAGTGAACGGGGTGGTGTATAAACTGATAGTAATCGGATATGATGCAATTTGCTGTATCTATTTATCTATGGTATATAAGTATTAAAACGTATCACTTTGGTCATAATTCAAAACCCGTTATTACAAGACTCCATTCAATTTCTACACAATAACATAATATAATAGAAGGCAAGCCATGAATAATCAAAATGGCGCCTTTTTCAGTTTAACAAAAAAAAATCATTCTTTTTTTATTGATCCACCCCATGCACACGCACGTCCAATACGTTCAACAGGTGTGAATGAATAAAAAAAAAGAATATCTTCCCCCATTTTGTAATACCCAAGGGTTGAGCTAAAAGAAGGTTGAAAATGGAAGAACCTTTGTCGATTTTAGTATTGAATAATTAAGACGCCATTAAGATGGACGATGAGAATAGGAAATTTTATTTCCTTTTTACAAGAAAATGAGTCTCAATATGACTGGCCTTTGCTTAGAACTCTTTACCAACCTCAATCTCATATCACGAGCGCTGTATCCAATAAAAGATCGTCAAGTGATGGATAGCGATTTCCCAATACAGCGACAACTATATGAGTCGTGTAAACCGTGCTTCGTATTAACGAGGTTATTCATTGTCCCTCGCAGTGTTTGCGCATGCGCAAAGTGGCGGCACTATCGATGGCCGTTGGCATCATTAATTTTGTACGAGCCCCTTGTTCGAGGCTCCCATTTACACGTGCCTCTCCCCAAAATGGCTCCTGCCAATTATTTTTCTATCACAGATTACGACCCACCCTCACTACCCTCACGTCACCAATAATTCCTCCCAACCCCCTTCCCGTCACTTTACACCCCCCTTCTTTCTGCATGAATTCCCCTCCCCCTAAAAACCCAAAATAAACTTCCCCGTTCCAAATTCCAGGTGAGAGATTTAAGATTACTCTCGTCTGGAGCACTTTACTCTGCTTAGAAATGTTCCCCTATAATAAGGTCTTTAACTATTAATTGCCTATTATTAGTCCATTAATGGCAAAATACCCATAAAAGTATAAAAATATGTATTAAAAAATATTTTCGAGAGAAAAATTACCTAAAAGATGCTTTTTCTTCTTTTAAATTCCATCAGCTCTCTCAAATACCCCTACTCATTCCAATAACTCCCCCCGTTTAATTTTTTAAAAATATTATTATAACTTTCCCTCTGGTTCTTCCTATTTGCTTCCCTTGTCCCTACATAAATTATAGTCGACTTAAATAACAAGATGACCCCACACGAAAAATACACAAAAATGTTTTATGGTCCATAACTGCCAATTAGAAAAGAATTTTTAGGCGCTTTTATAGGTAACGCTTAAATTTAGGTAATTTTTTTTTCTTTTTTTTTGAAATATTTTTTAAACGTAGATCGTACTTGTGACCTGTTAATTTGTTTGTAATTAACGAAAGGTTTTTCTGTAACTCTAACTGGACGAATTACGCAGATGGAAAGCAAAATTAATGCAATGGACCAGTTGTTTACAAAAATAAACGAATAAATTAAACTGTCCAAATGCAGTAAACTTGCTTAAAAAACTTTTAAAACTTTAATTGAAATTTTCTTTAATTATATAATTATATTCTAAATACAAAAACTTTTAAATATCTATAAAATTATATTTTTTTCACGAAATCGATGCACAAGGAAACTTAACGTTAAAACATTTTGAAAAACGGTGTTAATCAACAAAGAACACAAATCTTCAATTACAAAGGTTTTAAAAATGGCGCTTTGGAAACGGAAAATAAAAAAAGAAACGATAGAAATGGTATAGTTGAGGATCACGCTTTAATTGCTTTTCACAAGGTGAAAAAAGAGGGGTAGAAAAATCTAGAGGAAATTAATTTGAAATTATAATCAGATTCTCCTCACTTCTTCGCCTCCATACTACAACGCTTTAGGCTTGCTTAATCCGCATTTACCGCGTGATGGCGTCGTTTTTGATAAACGCATGCGCAAATGGGATACCGGAAACGCCCATTAATTCAACAAACAGACACTGGGGCCAGTACCAGGTGCCATTCCCCCACCACTTACCAATCCCAACTCATTCTCCCTAATGTGAAAACGAAGCAAAAAATAGAGGGGAAGGTGAATATTAGTAGAAACGGACAACAAAGAAAAAAAGGACCGCCCTAAATGAACCCTGGGTAACTGTCAATCAGCTCAATAAAAGAGGGCAACTTGTGAATTTTAATTATATTTTGCCACCACCAGATGTCTCCTTTCACAAGCCACTATTTTCCACTGCAGTTACCCATTAACTTAACTCCCATTTTCTATTTGCTAACAAATTTAGACCTAATTCGACTAATTTATTTTTTTCTATTAAAATACCAATTTTAATTTACAAAAAAAATTAAAAATAAATTAAAATTATCCTCATATTTACCATTATTCTAATTCATTGGAAGTTAAATTACATCTTAAATAAATTTTGTTTATATTTTGTGCAAATATTAATCTTTTAAATTGAATTTGATTTTTAGAATTTTTTTATTATATTTATTTATTTATTTATATCTGTTTTCTTATAAAAACTGCATAGTTAAATTAATTCAAGTCTTTTCATCAAAAGCAATGAGTAAATATTTCAGCTGTACAAATTATTGACTAACAATTTTGTGGTCGTTTTAATGAGAATGCAGGCAATTACAAGGGTCCAACGAGGGCTTTAAGATAAATGTCTCAAACTAGCTTTTGTCTATTCATGCATTGGTGAGCGAAATCTGGTGGCAGAGCCGCACAACATCAATCACACTCGATTCGCTTTTGTTTCAGGCGGGAAGTGCGCTTGGCTGTCTTTTAACAACAGCGCCATTAGCCATGGAAAATGGCGAGTCTAATTATAAATGGCAACGAGGATGGATGACGCACGCGGCAATAGAATAGGTCCAAGAAGAAAATCGGAAATTGGACAATTGTCAGAACTCCTAATTACCAATGACGTCAAGAGCGGAAATTAATTAAAATCGGAATAAAAAATTATATACTCAATTCCAATCTCATTTCTTTCGGACATGAAAATCGACTTGTGTTTCTTTAAGTAAATCAATGAAGATTGGAGATTGTGTTTTTCAAAAATGTTTACACTAATTAGAAAATTTCTTTTGCAGATTGCATTTCCCATTGATAATCAATAAACACTTTGCTTTTTTCCTAGAGGGGTTAACGAAATATTATAATTATGACATCTAAAAATTTTGTTATAGAAAATCAATTTCGATTTTTTTTATCAACAAGAAACTGATATTATTTATGAGATTAAAAAGTAGAAAATTACAAAATGAAATTAAATGTGTTTTTAATACATAAAAAAATATTAAAAATATTGAAATATTTTTTTCTACAATGTATTGTATCTTGTATGTTAATGTGCCATTTTTTTTTATCTTTCAAGATAAATGATGAAACCTAAACGAGTATTCCACGGTCTAATGCAAAGAATTAGTTCCGATTTCTACCACTAACAACTCTTGAGTAAACTTAAAAAAACCTTATAAGGAAACCACCTCATGAATTTCATGTTTTACGACCTCATTTTATGATAATAAAATTTATTCTGACAACACATTTCAGGTAATTCCAAAATACAAAAAAAAACTACATTATCTTCCATAATTCTCATCAAGCACACAACGGCGCTCTTTAACCTACACCTTACCTTTAAACTCCCTTCAAAAAAATTAGATAAACAGCCATGTTATTTTATATAAAAAATAAATTTAAAAATCATTATATAATATTGAAACTCATTTTCTTTTAAACGCTCGTTTAATAACAATAATAATTTGAATTAAAAAACAAGACAGGAAATCAACAATCCTAAGGCGTTTTGAAAATAAAATAATTTACCCATTTTGCTTAAAAAAATATTCATAAACAAATTCTCAAAAAAAAAACCAAATGGCAAAATTAAAATAAAATAAAAATCGCCATAAAACCGGTCTTCAAATTTAAGACTTGGTGTTATAATTCAACTTCATCGATCAAAACTTTAAACACACCCCCATCTCCCCTTACTTGTCCACCCCATCTCCTCTTTACCCTCATCGCATTCTATCAAACCGATGAGTTAGTGTGTGAACATGAACTTTAATTACTCCCTTTGCACTGTTAACAACGATTTTCTAGAATGTTCAGCCTCGGGGATAGATTTTTACCTGTACGACCTACGACCTTCATGAAGTACACGCGCTCTGCATTTAAGGGAGGGGACAGGTGGTGATTAAAAAGTTACGGAATCATTCAGGTAATGACGGGGTTCGGCCAACTTCCACAAATCGTGGCCGCTATTTTGCTTCTTCGCTCGGGGCCACGTGAAAGCAAAATCAATCAAACCGATAGCATAAGCGGAGATGGAGGTGAGGGGCCTGGGAGAAACGAAGTGTATGGGGAGGAGGGGGTTAAAAAGATCAGCACGCGTTTCTCATCAAACAGAATAAAAGATGGCGGCAAGTCCATTACGTATAGTGCACGCGACTTGTTCGTCAATTAGATTGAGATGGAAGCGAGTTTTGATTTGATTTGATTTTTAAGTTATTGATTAGAAGAGCATGTCAATCAAATAATGGAAATAAAATGATATATAGATATAATTGCTTTGCAACAATAAAACCTTATTTACTACCATACGAATAACAACAAACGGTAAATACTGTATTACTTTAATCTATTAGATAGCACTTTTTCAACTTCGCTCTCTCATCATTTCCACATCTGGTTTTGCCCCTTTTTATACATCCAGCAATAAATTTATATAAACACTCTAAAAATCAAGTAAATGAAAAAAAAACATTTCGGATATGTATCAGAACTAATATTAAATCTTCATTCTAATCTCGAGTAATATAATAATTACATCATTTCATCTCCTTAATCGACAATGTTATCACTCGCCAATTACACCGACAAACCCAGCTACCGACCGAAACTCTGACGTCATGTCAAAGTGGTTGAGTGGAGAATATATCAGAAAAAATAGTAAAGAAAAAATCGTGTACAGAAAACACTCCTCAATATGGGGAGAGCAGAAGGACCAGTTTCGAGAGACTTCTCATTGATTGGTTGCAATTCTATCTTTCCTTACGGCAACCCGCTGCCATCTTGGGAGCCTCCATTACATCCCCAAGGGGTTGTGGCGAAAGAGGACTGTAGTATTTGGAAAAGACCCCCTCTCCCTTTAAGTATTCGTTACAACGAAATTCTAATGAAACGTGAGGGGGTCCAGGTCCGCAAGAAAAGAGACGCGGCGCGTGGGCGTCTCCGCAGTTGACTCCCAATCTCCGGCGCGTGCTCGACGTTCCCCCTCTTCACCCACTACGTTCCCCCGCTTCTCCCATTGCAATGGGGGGTCGCTTTGGAAAATTGATCGCGGCGCCAATATGAGTTTCCATTTTGTTATTAAAAACGCCGAGGCCTCGCTCCACTCGCAAATCTTGACCGAGACGCAGACGGAGGCGGGGGCGCGGTTCCAAATGTCACTCGACGGCCTTCGAAAAATGCCGAAATAGACTTTTCCCACTGTGTACACAAACTAACCCATCAACAATCGTACCCCACTTATATAGCATCCTCTCTCGATTAAATGTCTGCTCAAATTAATAAAACTTCTGTTGGGAGAAAGCTATTGGAGAATGTCTAAAAATATATATATATATAATACATCCTGCATCATAAAAAATTCCATTGGAAAAGAAAACAAAAGCCCAAAGTTAAACACAGTTAAAAATGTAAATTTTGAAATAATATTTTTCATAATTCATTCTGTTTACGAATATGGCTAGATTAAATCGTATAGAAAATTTATTAATATTTTTACTCATATTGCTGGCCAGAAATTTTCCATTTCCTCGTATTGCTATGTAAATTCGATTTCATCGAAGTTTTTTTTTTTTTAAAGGTAAGCTGACGCGTCAGAAAAAGTCATTTTTATAATAAAAAAATGTTTTATATATGAAATGAAAAGGAAATTTGTAATATGAAAATTTCTGGGAAGGATAAATTTTGTTGAGTGAACTTGAATTAGTTCCATTTTAATCAACACTTATTGCTGAAATTGCTCAATCAATGCTAGTAAAATCAAAATTAATGAAAAATTAATGAAATGAAAACAAGTTAATTTATTTAAAAAGTTGGGAAATATGTTGTTGGAATAGAGAAAATTAAATAAAAACTTTATATAAGATTAAAAAAAAAACGAAAATTAAAATTAAAATAAATTATTAAATTTTCTAAAGCTGGGTTTATTAAAGTCCTTAAAACTACACAAAACTGTATTGTATAAAACAATTTACCTGCTATTTAACTGATCAAAATAGCCAACTAAATATTTAATTGATAAATTGCTTGAAACAATATAGCTGACGAGTGAGTAATAGAACATCACCTGATCAAATCAAGCCAATCAGAGTCCTGCTTGCAAAAACTTTCAGTTTAAAATTAATTCAATTCACTACAACCCAGTTTAAATCTTGTAGTTCTACTTTAACAAGAGTAAACACACGTATATCCAAATAATAATAAATATAATATAATATACGTATAACACACAACAATTTTTCTTTTCTCAGAACTAAATTAAAATTTAAACTTACACTAAACCCGTTTATTATTCAGTGAAATATCAATTTTCTTCTCATACATCAATCACTAGATAAACAAATGTAGCACATCCCTTCTAAAATACAATTATAAACAAACAAAGAAAATAAAAAGATAAGCTTAATCCAGTTAAAAATTTACTTTATAGCAATATTATATTTATAGATCCATTACCTTGCAAACAAACTCATTCCCATCTTATCTAATCCACAAACCTCTTCTCTAACCATCCCTTTAACATCCTGCATTCCCCAACCCACTATATAACTTACGGCCATTAGACTTTACCTTTATTTATTTACTCACTATATATTTAATCTACAATTTATAAATCTTCATTAAATTAAACACACCACTTTAACAATACCAACCATCTTTTTACGACATCATTTTTTCCATCTTAACAACCCCAGAAACAAAGAAAGAATGACACCTTTGACCTTCTTTATTTTTGCCACATATATTACGTTTTACCCCTCTAGGAATAAACTCCCATCTCTTGCCTCCCTATTCCTCTTTAAAATAAACTCACCCGATGTATACACTACCCATTAAACAACAACAAACCCTCCCTCAATAAATCCTCCAAAATTCTCTCCTACCCCCATGTAGCAGCCGATCCATTGCCTAGCAATCAAATTGATGAAAATATGATGACGTCAGTGTAGAAGAGCGTCTTTAATAGACTAATGGTGCCAATAAATGTAAATCGCCAATTTGGCGTTCCTCCCTCTCTCCCCCTTTTAGTAGCTAATTGATGGCTTATTTCCGAACTCGCCTGACACTCACTAATTTGGCCCTACACTCAACGCGCGACATGAGCAATCGATAAAACTATCAAGAGCCGCCTGGCGGGGAACGGCAGGGAGCGTCTTTCTCTCTCTCTCCGTGCACTTTCCTTCCCTCCGAATCTATATCGCGATAGTCGTGTTAAATCAACAAAAGTTTTGTACCAAATCACAGCAGTTTACTTTGATTTTTTATTAGTTAAGTGAAATAGTTTCTTATTTTTTAAAATTTACTTTAATAAAATAAAAAAGTTAGCTAATTTAATTTATTTTTACAGTTGAACATTTATTAAAAATGAAGCAATATCATATAATCGATCAATCGATTTTTAGAAATAGAACAGTAATCCAATCCTGTTTAAATTCAATTTTATTTTTGATATATTATGCAAACAATTGATGTCACATTGATTCAAATCGATTAAAATTTTAGAAATCGATTTACTTTAATCCGATAATTGAAAAAAGTCACTACTGATGCGAGAAGAATCGATTTCCAGATCGATATCTGATGTTAACTACTGAGCAAATATAAACTTAATTAATATTAAATCAAAAGGGTATACATAATTTAAAATAATAATACCCTATTTATAATTTAGGTAAATGTTAATTTAAAAATTATAATTATTTTAATTTAAAATACTGTATTAAAGAGTTCTACTAAAAAATATCAAAAACATTTATCACATTATTATAAATTTTAAAAGCAAATAAAAACTATATCCATAAATAAAGAAAGAAAGAAACTAACTAATTAATTAATCTATATCTATTTACATTTGATTTATTATATTATACGAAGTAATATTTAAACTATTCAGAAGAATAAATATTTACCAACTCATTTTAAAAACGATTTTCTGCCGACCATAATTTTTGATGATTAATCACTTAGTGACACAATTAGAAACCGCAAAAAAACAAACAAAAAACAACTAAAATCCTTATAATGTGTTTACATTAGACTTAATAAACAATAAACCCATTAAAAAAACCCCATTAGAATAATAATAATAATAATTACATTAAAAAAGTGCAACCGAAAATTGACACCATTTTTTATATTAAGAAATCGCAAAAACAGAAAGAAAAATTCATGGAATTCAACAATACAAAAAAATTGTATAAGGAAAAATGCACACGTCACTCAGTGGTGTCTTCATGTAATTTACTATATTGAAAACAAGAAAGAAAAATATTCAGAGCTAAAAAATTCCAAGAAATAAATAAAAAAAAAATCTGCACGTTTTTTGCGCGTCTCAGATGATTTAGTCGGATGCACTTCTTATGCCCCCTCACCATCACCCTAATCTAACCCTCACCCCCTTCTCGTCGGCAAAAATTTAATATTGTCTCTGGGGGTAATTTCCTTCATTTTACCCGTGTTTTTCTTTTAACGCATTGCAAATGACGTCATAAAAATTCAATTAGTGTTTAAATTAAATTGCGTAGTCACCTTTTCCATTTTTAACTGCAACGTCACATCACATCAACTTTAACTTTTATTTAACACCCACAATTTTGCTTGTAGACGAGGGGAAATGAAAAATAGTCGAGAGGCGTTCATAAATCAACCAATTTGCTCACTCTTAGTTAAAGAGCAGGATCTTAATCTTAAACATCCTTAAAATTTTGCCCAACCAAAATAACGTCGTAATTCATTCCCCTTGTGTATACGGATTTCTCAGAATTCTTATCAGAATTCTTATAATAAAAAAAAAATAAAAATTTTAGTCAAAAAAAATTTAAAATGTTCTTTGAATTAATCAACGAGACCTCTTTTTAACAAATTATTCCAATCACGATTTTAATTGAAAGACTGAAACGGAATGGAAATGAATTTAAGCTCATTCATTCATCCTAACATGGCCGAATGTAATCAGAAATTCGAGATTTTTTTTTCGGTAACTGTCAGCCAATGAACTTTAGTGCATGATTGTTCCAAGTTAAAAATTATTTCCCTTAGGAAAATTATGGGATAATAAATTTCAAATTGTTTTACAATTGTTGTTGCTTTTGAATGTTGCGGCCTTCAATCTGTTTTTCTCCTTATCAAATCCCATTACTCAGTTACAATTACAAGTGTTGATTTTATTGTATATTTTCTAAAACTAATTTAAGTAACTCTTATAAATTAATTTTCTGATTTGTTTATAGTTTAATCTCCCACAAGTAATTATTACTAAATTTGTAATTTATTATGTATATACTAATTCAACCTATCTCAGATTATCAAATTTATCTGATTAAAATTTGATAAAATTTCATTATAGCTGATGTAGAATGTTATACCGTTTTCCGCTTTATGTAGGCGATGGACTTTTCACTGATCCTCATCTCTCACTTGTCATGTCATACCGGATACAGCAACATGTGCCATGCCCATGAAGTGTGAGATTATAAAAATCCTGCATTCCGACACACATTTTCACAGAAATTACTGTTAGATCTTACAAAACTAATAAAAAAAATATCTAGAAATATTTGGAAATTAATTTACAATTCCATTTGTGCAATTACAGCGTGTTGTAAAGATTTCGTTAAAGTTTGTACCTGATTTTAATCTTGTTTCAAAGCGATTTACATTGGCACCTTTAAATCCCTGGTGGCAGTTAAATTCAAAATCACTTCAAATTAAAAAAAAACTGTTCTTGTTTACTCATTATTTCTTAAAAAACGATTTTCAAAAATGATGAGTGCAATACTGATATAACTAATTACAGTTTAACTCTATAATGCACATTTTTTATCCCAAATGTTCATTAAATAATTAAGTTTTTCGGCTAAAATTCTTTATATGACAAGAAAATATTTGTTTTTTACACCTATATCATTTCGAGATTTAGCAAATTGTAAATAATTACGACTTAAAATATTTCAAAGTAATATAAAAATTAATTTCGAGTCAAAATACAGCAAAATATAATATATGGTACTGCTAAAGTACACAACCCAATTTTCCCGTAGATTTAATAATTATTATAAAAAATAAAAATCAAATTTAATTTAAAACAAAGAAAAAAAATTGGTTGATTAAAAAAAAATCCCATTTGCGAATTGACTCAATCCGACATGATAAATTGAAAACTTATCTACACGTAAACACAATCAAGCCCATTACATCAAAAACCAATTACTACACTAAAAGCACTTAAATCACATGACTCACCGGACATAGTCCGTCTTGCAGAGTATCATGCCGGCCTTGGTGAAGCAGGAGCTACCAACGTCCGCAAGTGTGGTGCCACAGCACGAGCATTTCAGGCATGCCGTATGCCAGTAGCGATCGAGCGCGTGCAACAGGAAACGATCGATGATTTTCCCTCCGCATCCGCCACAAGAACGCAGTGTTCCGTTCATAGCGCCGGCCGAGCACAGTCCGGACGCCGGACCGGCGCCGTGAGATGTGAGCATGTTGGGCCCCACGTGGGATGTCTGTTGTTGGTGATGTTGCGGAAGGGAGTCGACAACACCCGCCGCTGATTGATTCTGGTTCATTATAGCGGAGACCTTGGGCCACGTGGCCGCCCCGCCGCCTCGCCACCCGGCGACCGCCTCACCGACCACCGCCGCCACTGCAAAGCCGGCTACGCACGATCACGTACGTTCCTCTCCGAAGAGCTGTCAAAATAAACAAAAAGAAAATATTGAGTAAATATGCAAGAGAAATAAACAAAATCTACCACATTAAAATTTCACTTTATTTAATTTGATTTAGCAATAAGTTTAATTGAAAAATTCATCAACCAATTAACTAATTAAAATATCAAATAGGGTTTAAATCAAGCGATGTCTAGCAATTTAATTTTAATTTATTTTTTTATTAAATCTATTTTAATCAAATTTTATACAGGGTTTAAAGAGATTAAATTTTACATTTTTAATGAATTTTATAAAATAAAAAATTCAAATGAGAGCTAATGTTGAATATGACAAGACTCTCTCAGTATATTATCATAAAATATAAAAATAAACACAATTTAAATGTCATTTTTTCCATTATCTTAAGAGACTTTAATTAAAAATTAATTTCCCATAGAAATAAAGCAAGCGAAATTAAAAATTAACTTTGATTTCTTATTCCATTAAAAATATCCATAAATTGGAGTGGAAAGAGAGATAGAGGAAAAAATCATCGAAAATGTTTGTCTGCAGGTAAAACTGAATAAACACACGTGACAACTCAAGGTGCAGAGAAGACGCGACGCGTGTGTTTCAAGTCCATTACCTCGACACAAATTTGTCAGTAGAAACTCCCTGTACAACAAAGCTGATCGTTTTTTATCACCATCTCCTCATCAGCAACGCAGGGTTCGGTTACAGAAAACGCGGCTAAGTGGCCGTCGATTTTGTTGCCGGACCCTAGCAGGCTTTTTCCTTGATTGCTCTCGCCCACGATCTTTTGTTTCTCGGCACGCACGCGTCTCTTCATTGTAACGAGGACCATTTTCCTTTCCCGACGAACCCATTTCACCAGTCGCTCCGTCCCCTCATCCCCCACAATCACAGCGCGAGGAGGCACGAAAAGATAAGGCCGTACGAAGAAAAGAAAACGTAAAATAAAAAGAAAAGAAGAAAAAAATATTTAACAAAAAAAGAAAGAAAAAATACAGCGCTCCCTCTCACGGTGCTGTTGGCATTGGTGGCAATTAGCAACGATTTAATAGGTTCTTTAATTAAGAGTAACCAAGCGGAGATAGAAAGAAAAACTGACATCGCAGTGTGTTCATGAATGACGTCATGTCGTTTATAGACCCCCAACTGGAGCTCAAAATTAATTCTATCTATCAGATAAATATTATTTAAAGTATTAAAAAATTATTCACAAATAAATTCAAATATTTGCAAATTTCAAAGCAATTAAATTTCGAATAAAAACTAACATCAATTTCATTAACAGTCATTTTTTTACTGTTTGTTGATGTTTTATAAATACCACAAGACAAGAATCTTTTATTTTTATTTCTCTAATGTACTAACACGTAATTGATTAATGGCCATCTAAAGACAGTAAAAAGCAATTAGTTCTTAAAGGGTTTATGTCATTAAAAATTTTCCACTGTATAATTTTGTTAAACTTTAATTTGACCTAGAAAATCAATATTGTTTCATTAAAGTAATGTAATTACATAAAGAATGAATTTATTTTATATGAATACTGCTAAATTTTGTCAGATTTTGCTTTTTGTCACACTATGTCGCTGTAAGCTTTCGTACTTATCGCATACTTATTATTTATTTATATTTATTTAAAAAATGTTCTAAAAATCAATTTTATCTTTCTCTCAAATTTTAACGCAGCTGAAAATAATGTTGCTTAATTGGATCAATCCACTGCAGATCATGATCACTTAACGAAATGTTATTCCTAAGTGACTGCTGTCAAAATATTTATCAATAATGACTGACATACATCATTATAATTATTTTCAAAAAATTTCAATATACTAAATTTTGGTTCAGAAATTATTACTCAATAATCAGTGAATTAAATAAAATTCAAATGTGAACAATAAAACTTGCATAACCATCAAAAAGATATTTTATTCTATTACGTCACGTACACACACTTTAATCAACTTAAACGTTATTCAACGACAACACAATCACAACAATCATTACACACAAAATCCTTCCACACACCTTTAACTACCCATTTTCTAAGGCGAAAGAAAAGCAATAAAAGAAACCTTTCAAACTTAAACTCCACGGTAGTAAACCCTCATCCAGACGGTCGAATTAGACTCAAATTAGCATATATCATCAACGAAGCGAAAGAAAGATAGAAAAAAAAATCTCTTTTCCCGTCATGCACCAATCAGTCCAAGTGGCCGAGCACCTCAGGCAAGCGATAGCAATTACAGCCTTCATTAAGTGTCCTCCCTTCCCTTATTATCCTCATTAGGGCCCCTTCCGCAATTGGGTCCATCTGCATAACACAGGCACCCTAATTGGCGCCCTTATAAAGAGGGTGTCCCATCTTTCCCTCCTCCCAGCACACCCTCAACCTCATTAGAAGCAAAAGGGACTTGCCAATCCGACCCCACATGACCTAGGGGTCGGGTAATGAGCGTGGGAGACGACAACACCAAAACCTTGTGGGGAATTACTGCGAACTCTGTATAACGACAAGATAAACTGAACAAAGTGGGTTCAGTCATCGAGGTCAAGGGTCAAATGCAGGTAAGGTGAGGGAGGAGTAAGAGCAAAATGGGAGAGAAAAGTGAGTCAAAATGGCGTCTGGCTAACTATTAAGAGACGAGTGACTCGAGGGGAATGTAATTATAATATTAATGAGGGAATCTCTAATTACTTTGGCCGTTGCTGTGACGCATTACATTATTGCGTTTATTCATAATGAAGGATATTATTGCGGAATTAATTTGACGTCATTTGGAGTGTGTGCGAATGCGGGTTTTAAACAGCTTAATCAATTACCTTGTAACGAGGTTTTTAAATTGCACTCTTTGTAACCATGGTAACGGAAGCACAAGAAAACAGGGAATAAAATAAAAGCAGCCCACTATTGTGCACAAGGGAACTTTTATTCATTAACAGTCTCTGACGTCACGCAGATCAATTTGCCACAAGGGGTAAAAGTAGGGAGAAGGGAGGGATGGGCAAAGTTAACTAATTAAATAGCTTATTCGAGAACGCCGTTCTAATAGATTAAAGGAATACGCCTCTACACGACTAAACCAATAAAATGCAATTACATTTAGGCATTTCGTACAAGGCAGTTTAGAAATGAGAAAATAAGTCATTTTATATATATTTCATTTTGAATTTTTATACATAAATAACTTTTTCAAATTTTAGTAGTTAAAATTAGCAAAATTTTAAAATATATTTTTTTTTCATTTTAAAATAAACCAAACTTAAATATAGCATGTTAATAGTCCTATTTTAAATGTGCTACAATTGTATCAACTAAATTTTAGCAGCACTTATCATAGAAACTAATCTAACTGTCAATTTTTATTTATAATTAAAAAAAGTTTTTTATACCAAAATAAAATAAAATGAAAATTCGTTGTATATTAACTCTTGATTGAAAATAAAAATGCACTCGGAGTGTTGTCACGAAAGCTCATTAAATCGAGAGTTGAGTTTTATTATTAAAAAAATCGAGCTGTATATTTATCTCGTTAATATTTATACATAATTATTTTTTGTTTACAATCAAAAACTTCATATATTTACTTTAAGATACTTTAAGATAGCTAATGGTTTTACCTTGTAAAATAAATCTAATAATAACTGATTTTGATCGAATAGCTTAATCTTACTTTGATTCATTCGTGATTCGAAAACGCAGTCCCTCTATACTGTACGTGCAATAAATTACTATGCATACAGCAGCCTTTTTGAATCCCAATGGAATGCATCAAAAATAACATCTTTATATGCCATGGGAACCCACATAAAATAGAAATCATCAATTGGCTTGAATAATCGTTAATATTTAGAAATAAGTCTAACTTAATAGAATATATTGGGTACAGCACAAATTGAAAACACTCTAAAAATCAACCACATAATTCAAACAATTTAGAGATTTTTCAACGTTTCCTCGTTGCTACAATTTTAACTATATAAATTTATGTATGTTGCTTCAATTGTATCAAAACATTCAGGCATAATTGTTGACTCCCAGCAGTCCGTGTAATCCCTTGTTTAGTCTAGAGCATTGGTTCAGAGCATGTGTTCTATTTATCACATGTTATTATAGGATATTTGGTCCAATGAATTAATTACCTTGTGTTAGTCGCATATATACAGCAACCTTAATGATGGTAACGACATTAAAGACCAAGAGAACAGATTCATAATAATGACTGGCCAACATAAAGTATTAAATTACTACTGCCGCGTCTAGTTTAATTATTATAAGGAATCTTGCGGAGTTTTGTTTACAAGTTTGACTTATAACCCAACATATTAATAAATTTGTACAAAACTTTTGCATTATTAGTAATATAAGTAACAGTGATGTTGGTTTTTCTTCTGTTCTATGATATTGGACATCTATTCTGTTTACGAAGGTTATTAAACTCTCGACTATGTCATTTTATACATAAATCAAAAAGTTTATGGTATTTTAAATTATGTTCAGCGCTTTGCGGTATTTCAAAGAATAGTTACCATATCAACAATAACCCAAAAGTGATTTAACCACTTTTATATCATTGCAAACTAATTAATTTTCAAGTTGATTAAAGACTTAGCGTAACTGTTCAAGAAACTGCTTTCACAGATATTTACAAATGCAAGATAATTATTCGTTCAATGTACAAATTTTATTATCTAAAGAAGTTAAAATAGTGTCAATTTGCATACGTTTTCTCGTCTTTAAAATGCTTTGTGGTATAAAGTATTGCAATTGACAAAGTTGAGTTAGAATTTGCACAATATTTCGTCGTTATTGCGATTTATAATTACTACACTCTTGATTTAAAATGAGGTGCTTAACTTTTAATTCAATTTCTAATCCGCCAATCTCAGCAGTGAAAAATACAATTCCGAGACCAAATTTGCTCTCACCTCAAGGCGGTCAAATAATAAGGAGAATGAAAGGTGAGAAGTGGAAAAGGAAAGTGCTGTGGACGCGAATCACTAATGACTTGTCGATACAATTTCCCGCTCAAAATTGTTTACTCCCACGAGGAATCCCCCATTGCGCGCAACCCGATCAGCACCACTCACCAAACTCTCGGGTCCATCTCAAATTCCCCTTTTCCTTCGCAAACCAAAATCTCGCACCAAATAACATTCTCGTTACAACAAACCGCACGTGCACAAGTCCCTCGACTTAATGAGAGAAAGTGCGCAAAACATTTGTAAAAAGCGGAGCAATTAAGATACCAACAGCTTCTTATCTATTAGCACGCCATTTTGAGTTATGTTCATCACGTGATATTGTAAATGCCTTTGTAAACAGAGATTGCCTCCCCACCTGGCGATAATAAGAGAAGGCCAAAGTCGAACCGCCCTTAAATACACGTCACCTATTACCACTGGGTTATAAAACCATCGAGACGCGAAAAGGGGAACGCAAAGAAATGAGTCAAGAGAAAGAGGAGGGGAAGGGAGAAATGAAAATGGGAAAAAAGAAACGCGTGCAATAAAATGAATATCGCTACAAAAATTCGGCCATTTTGAAAGGTTGTGTCCCGTCATTTTCTTTTTTCTTTGCTCGTGACCTTGTGAGTGTGAGGTGAGAGCAGATTTTTGCACCTGGAAAAGACACTCAATACAAGGACATGTGAATGGACGCCAGACTGAGAAGAATGAAAGAAAAGGTGAAGAAAAAAGGAGGGGGGAACCGAGATGGGAGATAACACCTGTGGAACTTGGAAAGAGAGGAAGGAGGAGGGAGAGCGAGCGTCTTAAAATAGGAGGTGACAGAAACGAGCACGAGGAGGGTTTTGAAGGTGTGAGGTATTTGTGTAGACTCAAATGAATGACAGCCATTACAGTGTCACGTTACTGGTTTCCAAGGCCAGGGTTGGGCCAAGGAAGGTAGAGGGATAGAAGGGGGATAGAAGGTCACGTGACCGGGAACACCGAGGGACTCCTCGCGCTTGATCCTGTCCTAATGAGGCTCCGTGAAAGGGCGCAGCACACCCTACTCGAGCGGTGATCCGTCTCTGACACTTGTCAATTGTAGCTTCAACAAAGGGTCCAAGGGGAGGAGATGAGGGGAATTGGGATGTGAGGAGGGGTAAGAAACGCTTGTTCCTTCATTAGCGACTGAAAAGGTTGCGAGTGTCTGAACTTTAGATCCCTAATTACAAATATACAAGTAGTCGCATAAATGAATTGATTAATTGGTCGTTTAATTACATCCTCATGTTCAACCTTGTGTAAAGTCTAGCCAGTAAAAAAAAAGTATAATATAAAAACCCATTACTTTTAGTTTAGTTTTCAAGTGGGATTGTTTCATATATCAGATGGCTTGACACAATAAAGCTTTTTCCAATGTTTTAAGAGCTAATCTGAAATGGAAAATAAATTTATGGCAGCTCAAAGATATAATTTATTGAGTCTTTAATTAAAGTTTAGTGTTAAATACTTCTAATTAGTGTTTAGGATTTTGTTTGTATCTTAATATAAAAGATGATTCTATATTCTTTAATTATAAAATCATGCAATTGAACAATCTTTCGACTATTAGCGTAATGTGAAATCTCTTCCATTATTTTGATTAAATTGGTAATTGTTTTTGTTTATCTCTAACTCTTCTAATACAAATTTCAATCCAAATAAACAGTTTAATCAGATTAATTACGATGATTGAATACCAGTATTGATCGTCTACTGTACTTTATGCTTTCAACCACAGATTGCATATATGAAAATTTTTACATAATTTCAATTAGTTTAGTTGATTGATAAATTACAAGAGACATGTAATAACTTCAATTATGTTCCTTCTATCATTCATTTAATTTTGAAAATTTGAATCGACACGACTTTTATCCGGTATGTGTCCGGTGTATACAACGTAACGTCTTAAATTTCAAACAACTTGGTGTGGAAGTTTGGCAGTAGACAGCTGTACAAGCGTACTAATAAGTGTACTACTGTAGTAAACATATTTTAAGAAGTTTATCCCAAAACTTTATCCCAGCTTAAAAAATGAAGTTCTACAAAAGCACCCCTATATCAACTTCCATTTATATATTTATATAAATGTTCTAGCAAAGAAAAAATGTCAACTGTAGGAAGAATGAGGAAGATGGTCGAAAAGTAGGGGTTAAATCAACAATACCAAAAGATACCACACCTGGTATTTGTGTAAACAGCCTAAAGGCAGACGGGCTTTGGAGGGTTGAAGCAGGGGACCAGGGTTGTTTCTACACTCCTGACAAATGCTTTACAGATGAAAATAAATCAGTCGGTTGTGATCAGACAGGCAAATAACACGGATATCAACACAGCTGACACATCAATTATGAGTCAGAGGACGCGCCCTGTCATCACCTGGCGACTCCCCACTCAAGAGATTAATAATATTTTCACCTCCAATAACACACCACTCAAACATAATTTACGCCATTAAATCATGCCTAAAAAGATTTTTTTCATATCTTTCGTAAAATAAATAAAATAAAAATTATGAAAACAAATTCAACGGGTGACCGCGTTTAAGGAAAAGAGTTGAGGCCAAGGTGAAGATGCGTGACCTTGAAAAACTTCCCCCCCAAAAAAAGAAAAAAAAGAAATGACCTCGAGAATCTCGAAATGCTATTCTGAGCGTCCTAACTTGACAATTAGGGGTTTTTCTAACAAAAGCAAATGTGGTGAAAGAAAGGTTGTGGCGGGAAGAAGAAAAAAAAGAGATAGGCTTTGCTGCAGCACACAAAAATGCAGTAAAACGACAAAGAATAACATGCAAAAGGGGGTAGGGAATTCAAGTGAGATGTTTTGCCTGCGTTCCATCGCGCGCTTTTCTCGCTCTCCCACCCTGGTCTGCAATGGCATGTATACATCTCGCTCGGGCTCGGAAAGGAGGGAGGGAGACATTGATTTTTTTTAAAGCTTTCACAGAATCCCTTACTCATGTTTCTCTTTGCCTCTTGTCTATCAGCAACGCGGGGGCGGACGCGCGGGGAGGTTGAAGGACGGACGCACGTTGATTACACCTTAAGACACAGGTACATTACACCAACCACAAAAACGGGAAGAAAAAAAGAAAAAAAAATTAAAAAGGATCTACCTCTAACGATAAAAAAATATAAATTAAAAAAAAATGGAATAAAAAAAGATGGGCTTTCCTGCATTTTAACACCTTTTAAAAACACCTCAAGTGAGGAAATACAACAACAAATTAAGTAAATATTTTTTTAATCCTATGATTATAAACTTAAAGATTAACTTTAAAAAAAAATTAATTCCACAAGTCGCTTCAACCTGCAATTTATTTGTCTTCATTTTCTTCTCATTTTAAATGATGCTTTTAGGCTTATTAGAAGCAAAAAAATAAAAATAAAAAAATAAAAAAGAGCCATATTGGAGTTCTTAAAACCATCCTGGACATGAAACATTTTTTCTCTAGACTACGTCCTAAATGTAATATTCTTTCAAAATTTCAAAGTTCAGTCTTAAATAATTCAGGTACGAAAAATAAACTAGAAACCGCTAAAGGGCTAAAACATTGAGAAAATAACAAATTAAAAATCAACATTTTCTACTTCCATTTTAACTATTTTAAATAATTTAAATTTTAGCAATTTTATAATTAATTTCTGATATTTTAATTCTAAATTCTAGATAAAAAATTTTTATTGAAAGAAAAAATTTGAAAAAATTCAAACTTTACTTTTCATGTACAAACCCCAGTAACAATTAGCGTGACTACTTAGTCGCCTGCGTGTGGGGTTCCTAATTGGACAAAGGTAACTAGAAGGGGAGGAAAATTAAAGGAATGAGTTGAAAAAGAGAAGGAGAGAGAGAGAGGTGGTGGTTGAATATCGATCT
Organism: Geophilus carpophagus; assembly: GCA_034687075.1. Taxonomy (NCBI): domain Eukaryota; kingdom Metazoa; phylum Arthropoda; class Chilopoda; order Geophilomorpha; family Geophilidae; genus Geophilus; species Geophilus carpophagus. Next base: position 16,832 of record JAQFZN010000129.1, on the reverse strand, counting down.
AAAACGCGTCCACCTGACTAAAAGGGCTGACATTGACTAAGACATCGTTTACCTGTGCTAGCTTCTTAATCAATTCGTGCACCACACCACACAACCCTGCGGCCATGTTGAATAAAACGCGCAATTACAACTAATTTTAATTGAAATTTCAAGTCGAGTGAGAAACGCGTCACAAACGCCGGCGTCCCACCCACGCAAAGAAAAGCAATCACACTTAATAGGAAAAGAGGAAAAACAGATGTGACCATCTGACGTCACGCAACTGTCACAACTCCGTGACTAATTGTTGCATATTTTTTTGTTTAGACCATTTCTCCACTCCCTTCGGACATATTTTTAGAGCTACGACAACAATGACTTCTTACAAACAACACCGAGTCAGCTCTGTGAAGGGTTACCTGTTGTAATTACACGACAAAATAGGCCACATGGGCTCATGTGACTCACACTACCGCCTCCTCCAGGCAAATTTGAACCCACTTAAATTTAAAAAATCAAGAAATAAAAAATCTGGTCAAACCGGTCGCAGACACCCCAGCTATGTCGAACGCGACAACTACGACATTGTACAATATGACGACCGGAAGTAATTACACGCATCGCAATTTTTTTTATTATTTATTTATTTATTTATTTCAATTATATTTTTTCATTCCAAATCCCAACATTCCCTCCCTGTAACAACCAAATTACCTCACATCCGCAACTTATTAAAACACCACCTGTGTCTTGTCAATCAGAAATTAACCCCTCTCATCTCCACACTCTTCTAAAACAAGAAAAACAAAGTAAAAATAATAATAATAGTTGAGTAAAAGAAAAAAAGATGGAACAGATTCGTCCCTCGCCACGTGCACCGCTTGACCCGCATTCATGGGGAGAAGACCCACGGGTTGCCAATTTACCCTCTCCACATCCCCACCCTAACTGCACGCCTCAAGGACAGGCGGCGTTCGTTCGTTCCATCGACCAAGCTAGCCTCGCTGCAGGCACACATGGGGGGAAAACGCACAATGGCGACGAGGGTCGCTGCTCGAACGCACGCGAGCTGCCCCGAAACTCCGCGTCTTTCCACAACCCACGCGAATGCGCATGTTTCATCCGCAAAACGGGCGTCATATCACACGTGTGTACACCTCGATTTATATCCACTCATACGGGGTGCTCGAATAGCGGAGAATTTTGCCATTTCCCATCGTGTTTGTCATAGAATGTGGGGGTAAATGGGGACTGTCAATTGAAAACTCAGTTGCTTACCTCGTTCGTTTAATGGTTGCCTCGTGCCCCGCTCACCATGCGGCAGCACGCGGGCACTACGTCTACGTCCACGTGCACGTGCACGTCCAAACAAAGGAGATAAGACGAGCGGCGCGTGTCCGTCACTTCTTGCCGCGCGCTGTACACTGCAGTCCGGGTTTGAAACGCGTGACCGTCCGTTAGGTCGATCGTCCGTTTGATGAGTAAGTGCGAATCCGGCCGAGCAACGGCCTTGAAATCAATGATCCGGGAATTTGTAAACGTGCAGACTTGGTGGGTTGCACGAATGCGAGTTGTGTGATGTGGGCGATTTCAAAATCGAATGCGCATCCTTCAAACTGCACCGCTCTGTGCTCGCGATCAGAGACGATTGCGCTCACGATCGTCGACTCGGGGCTCCTGACGACGCTACTGACGCCGCGCTTGCGCAGTACGTTCGATTCACTTACCGCTGCCTGTGCCGCCACCTGTTGTTTGAATTCCAAACAAATAGGTGAAGTCGAATTGCCCATTTTCTTATTATTCTACTTAATTCCATTTATGGACCTCTAGAGAAGGAGCACAGGCCATCCCAATAATCCAAACTGGCATCGGTTATGTGTACACACGTAATGCACTTATCAATTTACGTCCTACTAACTTTTATTATTGTTATGGATTTCTTTCATTAAACAGAAGATGTAGATTTAAGAAAGTTTTAAAATAATTCATTTAGTTAATCAATAATCTCTACTTTTATTTTTTTTTTAAATAAATTAAAGTAAGTAGAATTTCTAAACAACAAAAAAACATTAAGTTGTTTTTATATGTGTACTTGCCCATTTCCAAATTAAAATGTTACACCAATGACTTTAAATCAGGGCTGGATTAATGGTATGTGACTTAAGCCCCATATTAATTACTGTTACGTAATCAAGGTCCAGAAAAATTTAGGGCCACAGATTAAATTTTTTTAAATTTATTATAAGATTTTTAAAATATTTATTATATTTACAAAAAGCGTCCACTGTAAACCAATGCCATAAAACACAACCTGATTCAGTGATTTTAAACAATTTTCTGTTATACGAATTCAATTAAAAATTTTATTGATAGCAGATTTTAAGTTTTCAGACTCAATTTAGAAATATTTTATAACATTTTTTAAATTTACAAGATAATTTTGCATACTGATTTCCCATAGGAATCATTTTGATTCAATTGGTCGTAATGTGCTCATCTAACCATCTAAATATTTTGTGATTCAAAAATAAAATATGTATGAATTAATAAAAAGTTATAAAAGTTTAAGATTAAATAAATTGATCAAAAAAATAAAAATAAAAATATATAAATAATCAATCTTTCCAGTGATACAATATATGCTTAAATATTAATAAAATTAAACCCCACAACTTCAAATATTGATTTTTACACACAACCTCAATTAATAAGAAGTAAATTTTTACAAGATTTTAATCTACTACACACTTAACTTTACGAGACAAATTCTAGAATTGATGGTTAAAGATCATCATTAAATTCTTGCTACAATGTTTATTGCTGTCAAGCTAAGGAGTAATAACAATGATTTGAAGACGGTAATGAAACTGGAGAAATCATCGATTCAATTGCCAATTTCTATAATCCCACAACCTTATTACAAGTCCAGACTGAAAATGTCAAAATTTGAATTCATCCCTGCTGCAGTTAGGCGTAAGATTGATATATTAACTGTCAATCAACTAGTCAAAATAGATTGACAACGTACTCTCTAAATAAATTAACCACTACGTGATCAAGCTAAACTATTTCTAAATGGTTATTTTAAACTACATAAGTAAATCATAAACATACGTATTATAGTGATAAAATCTATAGAGTAAAAGTTCTCGGGTAATAACTCGCTACCTTATAAAAATATTTATAACTAAACACAAAAAATTCATCAAAAATCAATAATGACTAGTCTACATGTTTTTATTAGCACAAGACTATTAAAATGATAAAATCTATCGAGTAAAATGATCCTATTATACACCAAGTTAGCTTGAAAAACTACACTAAAATACAGCTAAATCAATAACTTTATCCCAAAACGCTATAAAAAGTACTAAATTAATTTATATTTCACTTTACTCATTTAATATGCATATAAACATGCAAAAAAAAAAAAAAAATAAAATTAATTTAAAAAATACAGGTTGCAGTAATTAGGTGCATTTATATTTATTTTACTTTATTTGTATACGAACCTGTAGATTTTACAAGGCATAGAGCAATTTCAATGTTGCACGCATTTACTAACCCCTGTTTGCTGATTTATGGTGGGTGGTGTTGTGAGAAGGGGGGATGTGGGGAGGTGATGTGATATGCATTTCCTATCAAACTAATGAACACGACAATTGAGACGAGTACACACCTTTTTAGATTGGATTGGTATCGACTAGTCTCGGGTTCAGTTCACAACAATATACAAAACAAACCTGCTTATAACGAAATCAATTAAATGGCCGCTTCGGAGCACGCACAATCAAAGGGAAGAAGATAAAATAAATTTAAAAGAGAGAAAATCTGGTTGAAATTTATGTGTATCTTTTTGATGGATAATCTTAAACTTTCATGTGCTCACTTTGGCTAAGATGAAAAGGGGGAAAAGGCGAACAGAATGGAGCACGGAGTAGGAATGATGTTGGCGGGGTAGGACTCCACCCCTTAATTACACCAATGCATTCGTCAGTAGAGTGAGCACGAAACAGAAAAAGACGTTTTACAGAAATTAAAATACACCACCACCATCAGGTCCATTGACAAATGAGTCAGTGACAACCAATCCACTCAAGGGAGTAGCGACATTTAGCCAATGGATGAATGGCGTCTTAGGGCTTCTTCAGCTGGCGCCTAATTTAATGGATCAAAGCCAAAAAGAAAAGAAAAGAAGAAAGGGGGACACACACATACACACGCTCTCTTTCTCTTTTGTCTCATTCTCTTAATTAACCCGTTCAACGTTCGCTCATAAGATTAGAAAAGCTGTTTTCGACAGAAAATTTTAAGCGATTTTTACACTTATAGTCTATGAAAACTCAATTAAAATAATTCTCTATCAAAATAAATCGATCTATATTGCCACCTCTCTCAAGTACCCGAGTTTTACTAATGAAAACACGGGGTAATAAAGTTTCAATTACTTGAAAATGATGGGTTTTGAATTTCAGAAGATGCTTTTATTGATTTCAACTAAAATATAATAAATTTTATTATTATAAACAAATTTTATTGTGTATTTTCTTGCCCAATAAATTCATTTTTGCCATTCTTCTGAATTGGACAATTCTTCTTGATTCATTGTTCGATCGTTAACATGCTTTTACGCAATACTGTATACTTTCTAACGTAGTCTGTATTATCCTAGCTAATGGGATTTAAAAAATAATTTAAAAACTAGATAATCCAAAATTTACATTATAAACTACTGACTATAGGCTCCTTTTGATCTAGAGCTCTTAAGCTTTGCTTAATAGTATTTACCGCCACCATTACTCAGTATTCATACACTCATTGCTTGTTGTACTAGAAGACTTTGTTATAATGTATCTTTCCTATTCTTGAATATGTTTCTTGTAAGTAAAAAACGATTATTGTATAAGTGGTCATATTACTCTAACAATAATATTTAATTTATATATCCAAAAAGTTGTAAATAGCTGTATATTACTGTAATTAATTACCCTAGTCTTGAACTGTAGTGAAACTAAACCTTCAATTTAGTTTAAATTGAAATTAACCAACTGCTATAGTTCTTCATGTAAAACAGTGTGGGTTTTGAATGTCAAATCTTTAACAGGAGGATGTAGAATTTGCATGTTGTAAACTGATTTGCTTGAATCATGCAGTGTTAGTGGTTCCTGTTTAGTATCACTTGTTTTAAATGGAGTTGGAAATTACAAGTAGCATTCCTTTATAGATCCATTACACCTAATTTGCAAGTGAATTTAATGGAACCATACATTCTGTTTAGATGTGTGGGCAAAGCATTATCGTATCTTATCACTATTTTTATTAAAAACCATAAGTCAAATGTTATTTATGGAACAAGCAAGATCAATTTTTAAAAGTGCCACTAAACATATTATTAAAAAGCAAAGTTTGTTTAAATAAAATTAAACGAAGGTCATGACGATCTCCCTAATTTCCTGTTATGCATAGATATTAAGAACTTAATCTCAAAAACAGAAAAATAAGCCCTAAACTTATCAACTTCCAAGAAACAACAATATGTATCATAAATGATCATTTAATACATCCGTGCACTATTTATAGCATCAATTATTACCCTAGTTTTATTTTAGCTCGGCGCAGTAATTTTTAAACAATTATTTTGTAAAATAAAGTAAAATAAAATTTTATTTAATGTAAAGTTGGTTTTACACAAGCCAATTTGATTGAATTACACAAATGTTCAAATAGTCGAGTACTTATTACTCAGATACGTTCTTCAATGTAAACCAACATTTCAAAGGTCACCGCGTAAGTTGAAAAACGCGCAATATTAAATCATTTATTCAATATGCAGTACTTAAAAAGATATCATTATAACATCCGTATTGGCAATTTGGTATTGATGTCAGTAATTTTCCTGCCACGAGAAGCTGGAGGATAGACTATTTAACCTAACATCAATAATTAGTTTCGATTTCTGCTTTAATTTACAAATCACACTGCAATAAACGCACTTTCAAATTATTACTAAAGCAAAAAAGCGCCTCATTTAATTGATGATACAAGATATCATTCTTAAATCCCTTTTAGATGAGAGAAGAGTAGAAAATTACATTACAACAAGCAAAAAATCAGGTTTTTAAGTCTTTTAGAAATGTACATTGTATATTCCCGAGCATTAATTACACATTTTAAGTGATGCGTTACTTTAAATTCGATTAAAATCTTTCCAGAAATATGTACATAGCTGGTAATGACTTCCAATAGTTTAATTCTCTTATTTTACGTGAAACTAACGTAATCTGCACATTTTTATTAGATCGTGTTTCACATTGAGTAATTTGTATTACTTTTCAATGTATAATAAAAGTGCTCAGACCTTTTTCCAAACCCAAACTTTTAATTAAAATCCTAATTTTTACATACAAACAACAAATCAACTAAATTAATACTCAGCAACATTTTAATGTAAATTATAATAACACATTTAATAATAATCAACAGAATAAACACTATAGTTCTAAATAAATACCGAATCACTGATCAAATGTATATTTTAAGTTGTTTAAATTTACTACAGAAGTCATATATAAGACCAATCAATATCTTTTTTGTTAAAAATCAAATTAAACTTGAAAAATAATACCTAAACTCAATTGTCAACAAAAATTATTGTCAATGTGTGTAGTAATAATAACCAACCGTAAAACTATATATCAATAAAAAAATCTAAAATTACCAATTCCAATATTAACCCTCCCCAACATTATTCAAACACTAACCTAACGTGAACTAAAAAAACACACCACTTTTAAAATCCACTATTTACGCAAGCAAAAACAAAACTTTAAATTCGTATTGACTTTTCTGCTGTGGCAAACGCCAGCAGCAGGTGAATTGAGTGGTCCAGGTGCGAGAATGTTAACAACGCATCAGCCGAAAGAGAAAAAGAAAAAGAGAAGAAGGTGTAGGCGAGACGAAGAAAAGGAACTACTGGCAAAACACTTGTTCTTACCACCTTGATTCGATTAGACTTCATTGTGAATAGAGAGAAGAGAGAGAGAGAGAAGGGGGAGAGAGAATATAGAAGAGTGAGTGTTAAAGGCAAGGCATTCAACAATCCACTCTTCTGCCGCAATCCAATTGCACTGTTTTGCCATCAGCAACCACCTCTGATAGGAGGTTGTGTTTTGTGAAAAAGAAGAGAGAGCCACCATCGACAGATGTTGACGAAAAGCATTATAATAGCAGGAGCTCGACCCCTTAAGGCTTTATCCTAATGCAATTAGCACGAGGAGAACACGTGGAACGGGCCGACGAACGCTCGCTTGTTCCCGCGAGACACCCCCCAAGAGAAACGCCCGTCGAAGTACCGTCGATTGTTGATTCGTACTAAGGCGGCGCACCACTGATGTGTTAGCACAAAGACGCCATGTTAGGCTTATGACAACAAACAAGTGAACAAGGAATTTGGTCGGCCAATTTGATCTAATAAAGACAAGAGAGGAAAATGTTTGTGCTAATAATTTATGCACCGCCAACGGTCTCCAAATGAAATCAAACAGGGGTTTGGATGATTGAGTTAGATGCTACCCAACTTTTGCTATGCTAAGGAATAGCGGGCTCAAATTCCCACAACACTCCTCTATAGCCACTTACACGAGTTGCTAGTGAGATAGAAAAAGACAAAAACAAGTAAAATTCAAGAAAAAAAAATTAAAACAAGGTTTGGTTCGTATGCACAACCCCCTTCCCTTCTCTACCCCCGTGCTCTACCGTGAACAAAAGAAAAAATCTTTGTATAAGATGTAAGTTCGTCACAAAATTGCCAACAATTTCAGGTTCATGAATAAATAAAAGAATAAAATTGAATGCGATTGCATGTGTATACACAAAAGATACCCAAGTGAACCACGAAGCGTCTTCATCAATTGCTCGTCTACGTGCACTTGGAAATGAATTTGCATTCGTCCGTCTTGCATATTTAACGAGATACGATACAATGTTCTCAAGACCAGCACCTTCGCCTCGCTCCTTTGACCCAACCTAATCAAATCCGAACGCAACCACAGGTGACATTTGGTGCATCACGTCTCGTCCATTTTCAGCCCGTGATTTCCCGAGAGCCACTTGTCTCATCATCTCAAAAAAATAAAGGATACAATCTACACCCACACACACATCTCCCCCAGAAAATGCAATGTGCCTCTAAAGAGTCCAAAGGGCCGTTTTAAAGACGGCAAGTTCCAACCAAGGTGGTCATCATATGGCACAAGTTTATCACTTCCTTTTCTGGAAAGGGAGGAAAGAGCAACTAAGTCGAGACTTGTTCGACTCTTATCGCTCTCCTAGTGTTTGGATGGGAAGGGCCACTGAGGTGATGAACATGGAAGACAATTTGGTGTGTATGGGAGAGCAAATGCCAATTGAAGGAAAACATGGTTCGATTTGTAAAATGGGATAAAATTCGTCGTATTTCTACTCTACATTATTAAATTACTGAATATTGTATTATTATTAAACTAGTTAATAAGATTATTTTAAAATTATATATTTAAAATGGCAATTTATATTTAAGAATAATTTTGTTTATACCAAGTTGATTAAAATTTGAATTATTAAACAAATACCCTAAGATCATTAGTTTATGCAGTGATCTAATTAATGTGATTGCGTGCACATTGTTGCATAAATCAAACCCGAATAAAAGTTAAGACCTATAAGTATTGAAAATCAGTTTGAATGAGGAAACTGCAGAAAATAAAAACTGCACGATTTAGAAAATTTTTAAAACCGCGTAAATTAAATGCACATAAATTAATGAATTTAGAGTAGTTAATTTTTATTATTGTCAGACTACTTACTTTGAATTAATTGCCGTGCATACATTTTATACTGAGGTGCCGAAAGAGACGCGAAATATAGTACGAATATGCACCTAATGTGTCTTAATAGCAATGGTACAGAAAGCTTTATGTACTTACACTTGTCTTAAATTTCAACTAAATAACTTAGATTATTCTAAAATATAACTTTTAAGTTCTGTAAATTTTCTTAAAAAATATCTTAGAAAACATTTTTAACATCAAGATAATTCTTATGTATTTAAATATCTACAATTTTTCTCTAAGAATTCTCTAAGAAAATACCTCATTGCATCTAAATATGACTTGTGGTGCAGGCAGAATCCTTATACCAAAACAATTTACAAATTAAAACTTAATTCTCAACTTGACATTTTCCTTAATTACCGTAACATTAATAATAATAACTTTAAATCATAGAACAAAAAGCGAGACTTACATAGAATTCAAATGCCAAAAAAAAATTTTCCCTTAAAATTTATGTTACCATTTATACACCATTTAACTCATCATTTCCACCTAATGAAATAATAAAATTTACGTTTCAATTCTCTTTTTTTCTTTTTCTGTGCATATTCAATAGTCATTTATTAAATTAAAAACATTTTTAATCACTTTAAAAGCAACTAAAGCTAAGAAATAAATTTCCACCAAAAAAGTGCAAGTACTAAACGGTGTTTCAGAGTTAGAGTGATGACCACCGTTTCCAGTTACTGCTTAGAGCAAAATAAGTGTGGTATAAGTCGGCAGATCGAAAGAGAAGTGTTGGTGCCACACAGTAATCGCACCTATGAGAACTGACCGCGACACCTGGCGATCGTACACGAAGTGAACTGATTAAGCGAGGTCGTCCGAGAGGGTCCCCATTAGCCTATTAGACGACATTCTTTGCGCGTGGGAGGGCAACTTAATGAGAAAACTTGCCAACTCATGATGATGGTCAGGGGAACGCGTGCGACAAGACGAAGAGACGCGCAATTAAAGAAAAGACGCCGGGAATTACCAATTGGACAAAGATATTTGACTAAGATAGGCATGGCAATTAATGTCGAGAACAAACGCCGACGTTTTACAGATAAAGACGCTGCTCCTTGTTGCAACCCGTCCTCTCTCTACATGTCTCCTCTTTTCCCCCTCTCACTCCATCTTCACTCACCTTCCCCCTCTTCTCGGCCAAGGGCATTTAATTAACGGAGAATCTTAATTAACCCGTCCGGACACGTGACTAAGAGGTCACACCTCTCTAGGGTGCCATGACGAGCACAGTAAGAACGCGTACGACACTGTTACAATTTCCCCGTCAAGTGCGCGTCACAACTCACCGCCCGTCTAAAACCCTTTAAGTACCGAGGTGAGACGCATCAAACATCCGTTTCATTTTCCTAACGCTCGGTCTCCACTCTTATTGCGCAGATACCTATCAAATCTACATGGTACTAATTTATATATTTGGTAAGTTAATGCTTATTTTTATACATGGAGTTGTCATATAAAGATTTTAGATACTTTAAATGGGTTGTTTCGATAATTTTTGAGTAAACAATAATAAAATAAGAAATCTGCGTCCTGTTTATTTTATTATTTAATAACTTAACATTATGAAGTATAAATTACTTTTTTCTTAAAGTCTTTTTTTGTGTAATGAAATTTATGGGTTTTATAATGATCATTTTGATACATATCTATGTAGTTTTTTTCCAAGGAATTAGACCAAATAATAATTACGGCCAACAAATGATGAATTATTTTAATTACTGTATATAAAGTGGTGTATGCTCTCAATTTCATCACTTATAGTATCGAACTGTATGTAGATTCGATTCAAATGTAAATATTTTCTAGAATAATATCTAACAATAATCGTTAATCAGCCAATTATGATTCATTCCAATAATAAAATCAACTCATAATCATGCTATTAGAATTACAATATTAAAACCAGTTTTAAATAATATGAAGAAACATAATATTGATATCTAAATAAACAATATTGTTTGTTTATATTTATTTCTATGATAATTAGAGAAGGGATATTATGAGAAAGTCTCGGTTCGGTTAATAGATTCAAATTTTCGGGAAAAACAATTGTGTGCATTTTTGTTTATTTTAAACATTTTAAGCTACATCAAAATTTTGGAAATTACAATCCGAATTTTTGCGTTCTGATTGATCAAAAATATAAAATAATGTTACAATTAATACATTGTTTTAATTGAAATGATGACCGATGGATTTTATTTGCTCTGTATCACATGTAAAATTATTTTTAAATATTATGATTAATAAATTATGAATCATAGTACTTAAAAATAGGATAAAAGTTAAACTTAAAACTACTTTCTCTTTTGTTGCAGCTTTCCATTACGTAGTTTAGTTTTACTTTAGACGTCACTTTCCATTCAACATACACACACACAGCTAGCTAAAACAAGATATCTCGTAAACTAGTAAAAAACGCTAAGTGAAACTTAACGGGAAAACATGTCGCTACTGTTCTTGCTTTTCATTTGTAAACAAATTTATAATGCAGGAAATTTTTATATAAATTTTATTAATGATAAAATAATATTTCAAGACTGAAAGGTAAAAACGGGTCTTTTCTGTATTTTAATTATGAACTACAATGTTTACTCTATTTAATTTCCAACCACTAAACTTTTCTCACATATAATACTAAAAAAATTAATAATAATTACACATTACAATCTACTTTTAATCTTAAAAAATTATAATTTTTAAAAAGAAACATGCACACATGCGTAAAAAATAACTTAAAGATCCTTTCACTCAATTTATAAAACTTTTACAGCGAAAACCAAGATCCAGTCCAATTTTATCTTCAAAATTTCATATTCATCTTATAAATTAAACAAGCTTATCAAAATTTAAGAAAATGCAAACTTGGAATATGTAAACTTAATTAAAAACATTTTAACATTTTAAGCTTAATCAATTTTTTAAACCGTTTCGCTTGATTCCCTATTTAAACATTTATCGAATTAATACATAATTAACAACTTCTTACCTTTCGCAGTTAAAAATTCACTTTACAGCAAAATGCGCAGGTGTGAGACAAGTTTTTCGAACAGGTGTGCAGCAAAGAAGCCTCGTGGCGAGTGCCCCATCCGACGCGAGCGGGTCGGGTATATATAGGAACGCGAACGGCCAAACGCGCCCCCTCCACAGTTTCTCATTAAACAATTGGCTCACTGCTAGTCGACTTCAAACGCTGACAGAATCTACGGAACCGTAGAACAAGCGCGCCACTAGAGCTTCAATAGCCATTGATTGCTCCCCTGTCATCGTCCCGCCCATCCAACGTTCAGTCCTTGTCCCAAAATAAAATTCGTAACGAAAATTAAACGCCATAGACTAAAACCAAACTATTCTACATGCAACGCCATCTCTTGACAAAAATCACAGACACTAGCTTTAAAATGATCACGTGCGAGTTGGCGCCTACGACACAAAAGAGAGGACCATTTTCAATTAACGTGCAATTGTTTTAGGAAGATGAACTATTATGCAAGTAGTCTAGTGCAGTCATTCTTAAACTGGAAAATGCAAAAAAAATTATCAATACTTATTTTTCTAGTTGCATTAAGCTTCTTAGTTCCACTTGGGATGCCAGAGAATGAAGACCTTTTTTGGTCATCAGTTACAGCCACCTGGTGGGTCCAACATAATTTTTAAGTGTGAAAAAGAGTTGTGAGACCACTGATCACAGAGGCAGATTAAAGTCAGTTGAGACTTCGGGTGCAGAAGAAAATATTGGACCTCTTAAAAAAATGAGAGATACAGGGAAAATAAAAATACATGAACCATATTTTTAAATAAGTAAAAAATATTACGTACTATGAAACCAAACTTGGTGCCATTAGAAAAAAGTTTAAAGTTGGGGTTTAGCGGGCCCTTCAGAAGTCGGGGCCCAGGACGCGCGCCCGGTGAGTCCGCCCATTAAATCCACCTCTGACTGGTCTAGTGCATGCAGAAGATGCAGGGCCGACCTTAAGCGGATTCCACCAAATCAGACTCTTGCGTGCCAATAGAAACAATAATAATTCAAATAAAAAAAATAAATAAAAACTGTTTTTTTTTTTTAAATTTAAGTGGTTAAAACACATTTAAGGCCATTGTGAACCCAAAACATTTTTTTATATACTGAATTTTTATATGGGAGCTGCCAACATGCTCAAACCCGGCCCAGCATTTACGAAGACTGGATCTGAGAAGATCTGAGAAGATCTGAGAAGATCTGAGAAGAAGAAAACTGTTCTGGAATAAAAATATAAAGTACAAAGCTTGGCTAAAATATAGTCACACACTTTTGACTTTTGCATATTATGAATTGCAAAAATTGATTTACAATAGGTGCGTTCAATATCTTAGCTTAAGTGGCTTTGCTTTCCCAGATTGGCTTTCGTGTCTTTCCGGGACAGGAAGTAGATGAGATTTACGTCATTTTTCGCAAAGCCAAATTCACTAAAGCTGACTTTACGAAAGCTAGTCTAAACTAGCTTTCCGATAGCCAAATCAGCTTTCGCATAGCTTTCCCACCACTTTGTCGCTGCCATCTTGTTTTGACTTAGATCGTGTGCTTGCATATTTGTTTTTTCTAATTTAAAATAATTTAAAAGAAGATTTAAATTTGATTTCTTCTTCTATTTTTTTTAACCTTTATTTCTTATTGTACTTATTTAAATTTAATTTCTTATCCTTTCATTTTTAACTTTTATTTCTGATCTTGGGATCTTAGAACTAGTTCTGGGAGCTATTTGGAAAGTTAATTTCTTTTGCTGCCATTTTGTTGATTAATCATAGGATCCTAGAACTAGTTCTAGGAATTATTGTGGAAAGCTAATCACTGAAAGCAACTTGTTCAAAGTCAAAAGCCAATTTCGTAGATTTCAGGAAAGCCACGAAATTGGCTTTCCGAAAGCCAAAAGATATTGAATGCACCTAATATTTCAATCTTATCCAACCAGGGCCAGATTTATGTATAAGCAAAATAAGCAGTTGCTTAGGGCCCCCACCCATCGGAGCCTAGGAAAAACTCTTTGCTTCAACGACTAATCTTCCACCATCAAAAGTAGAAAAAAAATGTTATAATGATTTTGATAGTTTTGATTTGAGTGAATGTATTTAAATCAGAAATTAAACTTTTTTTTAGAAGTGAGGGGAGGGGCAAAAAAAAATTGTGCTTAGGGGCCCTGCAATACCCAAATCCGGTCCTGCATAAGACATAGACTTGTAAACAAAGAAATTTGATTTTCGATTCAACTCTTTATTTGCACATAATACCACTTAAGTCAATGAATTGTAAATCCATAAGACATAAGTCGATTTTTGTAAAGTTCTCCATTGGTTGAATATTTAAAATTTAACTGGTTTCATTGTATTTTAATTCCAGATTAGATTGAGACTCAGGGTTATCAAAGTACGCACGTCCAAATCCAAAAAGTAAAAGTTTTTTCAATTTCACTACAAATACATTCACTCAGTATAATCTAATTGTTGAAAGTATTGCTAGAGTGATCTTTCAAGATTGCATTAGATTTAGAAGCAAGAACGAGGATAAGGGAAGGGAGAAGATTTTGAGTACCACGTTGGTAATGAAAATGAGGGTCTATCCAAGAAAACCATGTGGATACACTTTTCTTAATCTTAATTTAAAAAAGAAAAAAAAATCTATACGCAACCAATCCAAGTGCATTGTGTTTAACAAGGCAAGATGGCGAAAGAAGATAAAATTAATTGCATCTGTTTGCTCAATTTACACTGAGGTCACCATGGGGATAAGAAGAAACGATGTAGGTGATTAATGAATAAGTGAAAAGTGCCACAAAGTTTGGAAATTGGGATGAGAGGGTTGGTAGAAGAAGTGAGAATGAGGGAGGGGGAGTGAGGGATGGGTGATAAAGAAGATCTTTAGTGATAACAATCACCCGGATGTTCGGATCACGGCATCGGAAGGTTCCACTAGAAAACTTGGGGGAGGAATAAGAGATTGATGAGGCAGATAAATTGTGGTGATTAAGAGGGAGCTCATTTCCTTTCAGGTTATTTACCTCAGAAAAAAATTAAGTGCAATTTTTTTTGTTAAATTAAAATTAGCAAAGAGAAATAAATCGATTCACAATTCAAATTAGACACCTTTTAGATAGATTTTTTGTATGTGTCTGAGTGTGTGTTAGTCAGTTATTGCCATTGCTCGTAATGAATCCATCTATTCAATCCCAGACCATTTGTTAATTGGACCTCCTTACATCCATGTCCATTATCCCAAATGGAAACATAGAGGAAGTTGAGTGGTAGGAGGAGGTAGAGGGAGGAGTGGAGTGTGGTGTTTCTAATGGATCCATTTACTGGGAATGAAGATGGAGTTTAATAAAAATCTCTCCACCAAACTAATAAGTTAACACAATGACCTCGCTTTGTGTTATCGACTGTTGCTATGGAGAGAAACATTATTGCCATCTATCGAGTTAAACTGAAAGCAGAGTTGATTTTTCAATTTGGTTACTAGAGGGCAGCAAAAACAACGAGTTTGTATAATTGTGCCCTCTATTGGGATGTTTGAAATAATCCTATAATCTTCCCTTTCTGTACAAATGTAACTCCTACTTTGTGGAATGAAAACACAGTTCCAAGCTGTAAGAAGCTTATAGAATCAAAGAAACAAGCATTTTCTTTCTTTTAAATGGAAAAGTTACATTAATTTTTAAAGATTGAATACAACAAATGATAAATGTCAGCAATGACGAATTTATCACCACCTATTAACACATGAAAATATTTTTTCCAATTTAAAAAAAAAGAAGTAAACGTAAAAATTGGAAAACTTTAAAAAAAACTTTCTACTACGAGGGCAGGATTAGTGGGCCCTTAGAAAAATCTGAATGCCATAGATTGACAAGAAGTTAAAGTCAGTGACAGAGTATAATTCTGGATACATGTAAACTTGTGACAGTGTTTGTTAAACATTAAGGTGCATTATTAAAAGTCATAATAACGTAGACTGGATGCTGATCAGCCTACCATCATAAATGATAATACACTCATACCTCGCTTTACATCTTAGATTGGTCCCAGAAAAGTTGACCTTAAAAGTGCCATAATTAAAGAAGGCCGTTATAGCAAAATGCTGTTATAGCGAAATGCTGTATAAACAGTGGCCATATAGCGAGGTATGAGTGTAATTTTTATTCTGTCTTAAGTTCTCATGAGTGTAACAAGTCAGCCAATGGATTAAGCATAGACTCATTTCATTTGTTGTATGTGTTATTCATTTTTGTGTGTATATTTCATCAATACATTTATTGGTTACAATTACCCGTGTATTTTGTGTGAGTTTCTTTATTTGTATCCATCACAAAACTTTCTAAATCTTTAATTATTTAAAAGCTGCAGTTTTATCACAGTTTTATCACAGTTTTAAGTAAACTGGTAAATTTTTTGTCAATGTTTTATTAATTCCAAACAGATTATTCTAGCTAAACCAGTATTAAAAAATCATATTAGTCATTACTGGATATTTAAATAGTTTTAAGGAATACATGTTGTCTTTTCTGTATATGCTATATTGTAAGATTAAGAATAACTACATATTTTTGTTAGAACTTAAAATAATGTGTTTGCACTGTGTGAAGTAATTTGACAATAATAAAACAATAATATCTTCTCCTTTTTTTATAGCTAATATAAGTAAGATTTAAAGCAAGAATAATTATTAATATTTATTTTCTGTTAATTTGAATTCCTATTTAAACTAATTATCAAATTTTAACAATCCAACAGAATGAAACTCAGTTACCATGCACTTACAAGTTAGTAAACTCATAGTGTACAAACTAACTTGCAAGGTTAAATTTCTACCTGATTATTTTCAAATTTTCAATTTCATAAATTTTGGTAATTTTATTAAGAGAAAGCGGGGCAAGACGGGGTCATGAGGTAAGATGGGACCACCCACTTATAGAAGAAACTATAAATGTTAGCTGTATTTTACAT
>JAQFZN010000128.1:0-48781 GCA_034687075.1 Geophilus carpophagus | reverse complement strand
ATTGCTTAATTTTTTTGCTGTAATCTATCACAACTTTCTGTATGCTGTTGGGTGATTTTGGAATATCCCCGAATCCACTTGAAAAGTCTTAGGTACATTTGATAAATTGTTGGTTAATAATGCTTTGTTTTGGGCTTTAATTCTTGCTGAATGTCGCACACCTTTATTAATCAGGTCATTCTCTAAATCGGTCACTTCTTGTTGTGACCTCACCTGAATCACTGCATTTGTACTATCCTTTGGTCTCCCTTTCTTTGCTACAATATTTCTCTCCTCGCAATTTGCATTATCCTGTATCTGGGTTTCATTGACTCCATCATGTGATGTCATTGAATCGCTATCATCATGAATATTTTCTAATATGTCATCATTATTACTCTTATCTATTTCTACATTATTATCAATATTTAAATATATATCCTCATGGTCAAGAGAATTTTTTGTATCATGTATTACTATCTCTTCATTACTATAATCATTATTTATTAAAGAAGTATTTGGCCAATTACCAATATCAGAATTTTTAGGATGAATATTATTCAATAGCTCACTACCATTCTTAGATTCAAAGAAAATAACGTCTCGTTCTTCTAATATTTTTAATGAATAGCAGTGGTTTCCAAACTTTATTTTACCACGGCTCCCTTAAAAATATTTGACCATATGGCGCCTCTCTTCCATTTTATAAAATACTACAAACACAAAAATTTTTGGTACTAAAAATTTATTAAGATAAACTCTTATACACAAGAAAAAACGAATAACAATATTTTATTATTGTCGCTTAATGAGATGGATGTGCTTGCCTATTCGTGCCTCCCAGTTTGGAAAATGCTGATGAATAGGGATTTAAGATCCGATACGCTTTGCGATAGTTTGAATATCCTATAAAGATCCCTTTGCTGACTTTGGATCTAATTTGTTTCTTTTCATATCTTTTATCTTATAATAGACAAGACAACCAAAGCATTTGAAATAATTTATATTTGGTTTTCTTTCAAACCACTTTTCGTAAGGTGTCATTCCATATGTTGACATCATACAAACATTTTTTATGTATGCCGCTGTGGCTGCACATTCGGCCCATAGGTATCTTGGCATGTCAGCATCCACTAACATCGTCCTAACACTTTCAATTATACTTCGGTTCATGCGTTCAACAACGCCATTTCTCTGAGGGCTATATGCTGTTGTGAGTTGATGCTCAATACCTTTCAATTCTAAAAAATCCCTTAACTCATGATTTAAAAATTCACCACCATTATCTGTGAGAAATTTTTTAATGGTGTAATTATCCAAATTATTCATATATGTAATAAATTTAATTAATACTTCTACTGTATCTTTTTTATTTTTAATGAATCTCAAAAATACTCTCCTGCTAAAGTCATCGATAATAGTTATCATATATTTACTTCCTGCTAATGAACTCGGTGTAATTGGACCCACTAGGTCAATATGTATAAGTTCTAAAATGTTTTTGCTTTGTATATATTTTACTCTTTTATGTGGCTTACGTGTTAACTTTCCCTGCGCACATGATTCACATTGTTCAAATTTTTCACCTTTTAATTCTAAGCCATTTACTAAAGATTGTTTTTCCATTATATTTAAATAATTGAAATTAATATGGCCTATTCTTTGATGCTATGAGCTTTCTATTTTGTGTGTCATAAATGCTTTCTCCCCAATAATATTGGTTTTAACAACAAAGTTCTCTCCATTGTTAGTACCACTTAATATAACATAATTATTATCATTAAACACTAACATTAGCACATCATAACCATTTTGAGATAATAAATTTGCATGTAAGTTAGGAACAAACAATACTTCGTAAAAATTAATATTAGGTAAATATTTATCTTGTAATAAAGTAATGTTCCCCTTACCTTCAGCTGTTACAAAACGATCAGTTTCTGCCAAATTTATATTTACATTGGCATTTTCACATTTTTTAAACAGGCACATATTATTAACTAAATGGCTTGTAGCATCCGAGTCAATAATAAATTCTGTTTCTTTTGTTTGTCTATGTTGTCCCTTTTTGTGTTTGTGGTTTATCTTTTCTGTTGCCATCCTTGACATTTGTTTAGCCACTTTAGTTTCAACACTATAAAATTCTCTTTTTTTAGGTTCTTGGCATTTTAGTTCATATAACTTTGGTCTTAAATGTTCACGTTTTGCTGTCGTTATCATTGCTATCTCTCGCTTCTCATTGGTTTGATCACTTTTATTCCTGTTGTTACTTTGGTAGTCATATTTCGGTTTCTTTTGTTTTTTGCAGTCTCAGGCAATGTGCCCAAATAAATTACAGTTGTAACATTTTATTTTGTTATGACATTCAGGTGCCTTGTGACCCATTAGTCCGCATTTGTGGCACCGCACTGATTTATTTTGTCTCATCATTTTCACAGCATATGCCGATTCTTTGTTACGAGTTGATCTTTCATCTTTACGATGCTGACGCATTTCATCTGCTTCTTTACGTGCCGTTCTAATAATATTTAATGTTAATATTTTTTGGCTATATTTTAATGATTGTACTATAACATCATAGTCACTGTTTAGTCCATTAAATATTGAAAATATTAGTTGTCCTTCATCTGGGATGCTATCCCCGAGCTCCTTGCTTTTGTTATATATTGCTTGTGCTCTATTGATGTAGTCATTCACAGTTTCATTTTTCATCATCTTTAGACTGAAGAGTTCTGCCCACGTTTTTCTCTGTTTTTCATCCGAACCTTCTGCATGGTCAGCTTTTATTTTTTCCCAAAGCTCTTTTGCATCCTGTACTATGCTATATTTAAGTGCTTGTGGAGCACTTAGACTTTTAATTAAAATTCCATACGTTATTCCATTTTTTATGTCCCATTCGGTCCATTTTTTTAATTTTAAATTATATGTAGCATCATCAGGGCTAGGTTCTTCTGGCGGATCATTTATTATTATATTTCTTCATACCTTATTTAATTTAAGTAATCCTTCTACTCTTATCTTCCAAAGGAAGTAGTTGTCTTCATTCAGCCGTTCATCTTCTAGAACACTAAATAATTTTTCCGCCATTTTTAATTTTCGTTTAAAAAAATACTTCTTAGTTGAATTTCTTTTATTTTTTTCTTCTTTGGTTATTCTGTGGTTTCACTGATTAAATAATTCATATGAAACTCCAACCATCCTCTGCTACCAATTTTGATCATAAAGATAAAAGAATTCCTTTTGTCAAAAAGAACATAATGCTCATTTTTAATACGAGCTTATAATACATGAAAAAACATAAAAAAGAGTGAAAAAGAATACAACAATATATAACAATAGTCTTGCACTTCAATGCGTAATAATAATTATATATACCTACAAAATTTTTAGGTTAAAAAACAATAGCAATCGTCATTATCAATATCTCATCACATGTTACTCTTCTTCTTCTTATTGTTATATTATTATATTGTTTTTCTGGTTTTTCTATTTGTTCTAGTTGTTCTATTACCCCCTTGTTTATATTTAAACCCCTGTTTCTATTTAAATATGTTCCTTTCTTTTTGGCTTTCTCAATTTCATAGCCTTCTAATATTCTTCTTTTATACCAATCTTCCTCTATAGTTTTATTGTTGCTATTTCCATTTCATTTCATGTCCTGTTTCTTCTTTATGTTTGTACATGGCATTTTTTGTGTTCTTCTTTTCTACATCTCTTTTATGTTTCTCTACTCTCACTTCCAATGCTCTACCTGTTTCACCTACATATATTTTGTCACATTCATTACATTCTATAGTGTATACACCAATGCCTTGTGTTTTTGGTGTAATCTGTTTATCTTTAAATGTATTGTATAAATTGTTTCTGTAATGAAAACTTGTAGTTTCTTTTTCTCTAATTCTAATGTCTCTACCATTCTAATGTTGCTATTGGATATTCACTTTTTTGTATAATTCTACCCATTCTTTTTCTCCTGTATTAAAACCTTCTTTTGTTGTGCAAGCACTTTTAACTTTATCCAATCCACCCCAGAATATACCCATTTTGGTACTATAGTTGTGGCCAGATTTTTAGTCTACAACATGTCCTGTACCATATAGGTTATAAAGCCATGTTGTTTCTGTTTTTCTTATACCATTCTTATTTTTTATTTCTGCAATCGTGTCTAAGTATTTAATCTTATTACCAATTCTCTCTAATTTTACTTGCAATCCATTTTGTTGGTTCCATATTTCACCAAATCTTTCCAGGTCTTCTTTTTTGCCTATTGTAGACATATCATCTACATCTTCTGTGTTTGTTTATTTTCATTCCCTCCTCTTTCAGAACTATTATTACTTCTTTTTCTTGCTTTCTGGCATATAACTCTGCTAAACAAGGACTTACGCAGGACCCTATAAACAAACCTGTTTCTTTTGTTTGTACCAGGTATTTCTCCATTTGAAAACATCATCTTCTAAACATGTCTCTAGCAATTTTACTAATATTTCAGTTTTTATTAGTTTATTTTATATTTTAAGAGATCCATTTTCACTTTCTTCTTCTAAGAGTTTTTTTTACCTTCATTGAAAGCTTCCTTTTTATCTACTGATGGATACATAGCATTTATATCATAGATTGCTATTTGATCATTTTGATCTAGCTCTAGATTTTTTATACTATTAACCCAACAATTTTTTTTATAATCTGTGCCAACCATTTAGCCAAATGACTTGTTGCACTTTTTCTCGTATTGATCACTGGTCTTACTACTTCTTCTTCTTTATGTATCTTTATTCTGCCTGTTATTATTGCAGATCTTTCTTTGTCCAATGGTCTTATCCACTTATATTCTCTAATAGTACATAAGTGTTTAGCTTTTCTAACAATATTTTGCACTTTGTTTTCAAACTTCCTGGCTTCTTTTACGCTGTATCCATCTAATTTTTTATACATAGTTGATTTTAAGTGTTCTTCAACCTTTGTTTTGTACTTTTCTTCTTCAATAGCTATTAATTTTCCTCCTTTATCAGCTTTTACTACTATTACTCCATTTCTTTCAGGCTTTTTAACTTCTTTTAATACTTATTTTGTTTCTGTAGTTTTTTGTGTGTTTTCTTTTCTGTTTTAAGAGTGTCCCATATTTTTAATCTGATTTTGTTTTTATCTGAGGTAATTTTTTTATAAAGCCAAATTTGATTTATAAAAAAAAAATAAATTAACACATGTATAATTTTAAATAACTCAATTTGATTTAAACTGTTTTATTCAAATTGAGATGTTAAATGTGGAAAATATTATTTCTGGATTTTATTAAATTATCTATTTATTTTTTAAATTTGCAAAATTGATCGTATTTAACTATTAACTAGACATTTAATAAATTCTTTAATTTGTGACATTATTTATAGTTTTAGACACACACAATACATTTTTTACAATCATTCATGTTTTTATATGCCACATGTGGGTTGATATTAAATCAACAGATTTCTATCTTTCATTCATTTCGAAATTTTATCAACAATTTTTATTTCTTTTTAGAAATCGCAAAAATTCTTTATGGTAATGATGCCAGCTGTAGTAATTTCAGATTATGGATAGCTGGAAAACCTATTATTTATTTAAGCAATGTTGATGATGTTCAGGTAAATAAAAGAAACAAGATAACATTGATCAATTGCACAATAATAAAATTCTATATTAATTTACAGGATATTTTATCAAGTTCATCTCATATCACAAAAACACCAGAATATGATTTCTTTATACCATGGCTAGAATATGATTTATTCACTAGGTATTTATACGACTACTTATACGAATGAATGAAGATTAAAATTGATTGTTCATTTAGTTCTGGAAATAAATGGCGCAAATTCAGAAAAATATTTGCTCGATCGTTTAATTTTCGCATACTGGAAGAATTTATCACAGTTTTTAATACCCAAACACGAGTTTTAATTCAACAAATCACCAAAGAAATTGCACAACATGACACATTTGATGTTTTACCATTTACATCTCCTTGTGTGTTTGATATTTTATGTGGTAATTAGAAGTTTAAGTTATTAAAAAATATTTTAAAACAAATAAATAAACCAATTTTATTTCAGAGACAGTGATGGGCATTAAAAGTTACACGCAACTTAAAAAAAATTCAGTATTACTAAATGCTATCGACAAGTATAACAGATATTTTAATAATTTGTTAAAATCATTTTATTTAAACTATTTTCTCTTTTAGAATCAAAAAAGCGATACATGCAAGACAATTTAGGATGTTACTTTGGCCTGACATTCTATTCAACATGTCTGCAATTGGGAAAATGCATAACCAAAGCATTAAACTTGCCCACGAATTTTCGGAAAATGTGAGTAAAACAGATTTACAAAAATACTGATGATTGCATACATAAAACTTAATACACAGGTAGTAAAAGCTAATAGCACGGATCGAGAAACAAGAAAACGAAACAATCAACCACCAAAAAAAACCGCGTCATTTCTAGATTTACTTCTAGAATTACGAGAAAATGGAGAAAATTTATCTGATGCAGCTATACGAGCAGAAACTGACGGCTTTGTCTTAGCTGGTCATGATACAATTGCTTCTGCGATTGGTTGGGCCTTATTTTTAGTGGCCTCTCATCCTAATGTACAAAATAAAGTACATCAGGAGGTGGATCAAGTGTTTGGTATTTGAAATAAATAAAAAAACACGAGTAAAGATTAATTATTTCAATGTTTTAGGAGATCAACAGTTTAAAGAATTAAAAGCAGATGATTTGAAGAAATTAACTTATTTAGAATGTGTCATCAAGGTAGATATATAACAGATTTTTGATACGACAAGATTTAATTTACATTTATATTAAAGGAATCTTTAAGACGTATTACAACGGTTCCAATAATCGGACGACAATTGTTGAATGATGTTGTATTAAAGGGTTAGCTGCAATTACTCGATTTATTTCACTATTTATTGATTATTATATCATTTCAGATGGTCGAGTCATCCCTGCTGGTGTTTCTGTTTATATCAATATATTAAAAATCCACAAAAATCCTGATTTGTATCTGAATCCTGATAAATTTGATCCTGATAGATTTTTACCTGAAAACTGTCAAAATCGACATCCATATGCATTCATACCTTTCTCAGCAGGGCCAAGAAATTGTTTAGGTAGTTTTTCTATCTCTAAACTTAGTGCGCATAAATTATTATTGATTTTATAGGGCAAAAATTTGCTGTGATGGAAGAAAAAGTGATATTGTCACATGTTTTTCGCTCTTTTTCCGTGCATGCTGTCGAGACACTGGAAGAGGTGAAACAGAGCTCAAGATTAACTACAAATGCGAAAAATGGAATTAAACTTCAGTTTAAATCTCGAATTTAAATCATTTAGGTTGTATAAATTAATATTTAATTGTGTTTTTATCTATATATTAACTTCAACATAAACAAACCTCAAAAAACACACTAAGCAGGATCATCAGAAACCCCTTGCTCAACCCAGTGACGTAACTACGGATTTTGAGCTCCAGTTTCATTTCTATATCAAATAAAAGTGTAAAGCTCTTTTCATGTTGCAATAAATTACTGTAATTGTAAACTATAAAGCCACATAAAATGTTCGATCTCAACTATACATTTTAACTCGATTTAACTTTTGTTTATTTTATTATCCTGTTTTATACAGTATTACATATAGAATAACAGAATTTAAAATTATTACATTATTCAATAATGTGTTATTTCACAAAAGCAATTTTTATCTCCTTTGGCTGTAGCTTTGGTATCTTTTCCTAAAATAACTTGATATTCTTTATTAAATTTGTCAACGCAGTTTTTGTAGCATGAAATAACTAGAATATTAGAAATAAAAT
Source organism: Geophilus carpophagus (assembly GCA_034687075.1). Taxonomy (NCBI): domain Eukaryota; kingdom Metazoa; phylum Arthropoda; class Chilopoda; order Geophilomorpha; family Geophilidae; genus Geophilus; species Geophilus carpophagus. The sequence continues at coordinate 40,933 of JAQFZN010000128.1, read as the reverse complement.
AAACATTTATGTAAAAACAAAATTAAATGAGACATGATTTAAATATATAAATACAAATAAATACTAACGTTTGTTTGCCTTAGGAATGACTTTTTGTTCAACCTTGACCTCAACTTCAGAGTAATCTTTTGGAATGTCTGTTAAACCCTTTCCTGCTGATGTAATAGAACCAGCACTAGCGACAGTTACCCCAGGTGAAACTGGTGCTTCAGGAGTGCTTTGAGAAAAAACATAAAACATGAGAAATGTTTGAGAAATTAAGTAAAAACATAAGAAAGACTGCATTTTAAAATTAAGTAGAGCAAGTTTAAACGTTTAGTAACTATTATGAAACTTATTATAGTTGTAATTACATTTTATATACAACTATAATAAGTTTTACAATAGGATATCATAAAAATCTGATACAGTATCTTTTTAATTATTTTTTTTAATTACTTAATAACGTTTGGTACACCATACAAACTTGTTTCATATCTACGTAACGGAAACTTAAATCAAAATTAATAAATTAATTTTATTTGGCTAAAATATTAATAATTATCATAAGAAAATTGTTTATTTGTTTATCATTTAATGATTTTCTAATAACTTGTCAGAAAGGCGACAAGTTATATGTAAATTTATATGAAAATCATGAATCCTGAATATACTATACTGCCATAGCTGACGTCATTCTCACCCTCGTTTTCGTGCGCATCCTGAAAAATTTGAAATGGACGATGGTGTTGATGTTGAAAAATGTTAAATACCGCTTTCAGTTTAATTAATCCGGGAGAACTTGAAAGTTGTTTAGAACAAGAAAGGGAAAAGAGGAAAAAGGCGAGACTTGTACAGGTGAGAAAACGAACAATAAAAATCAATTGTGACCAAACTTACGTTGTACTGAAATATCTGTTGGATTTAAATGTTTATTAATTACTAAAGGTTAGGTCTCAATCCAGAGAAATCGCACATAATATACGTCAAGCAGTGGAGAAGGAACGAGATCACCAACTTCATGTACTAGGCCAAAAAAGAAAAGTAAATTTAAAATTTTTGCGACGTTTATAATTACGAAATTTTGATAATCAATTTTAAATAACGGCAGCAAAAAATCATAGAAACCGCCGAAAACAAGTTAGAACATCTTCGTTCACAATATTCAAATTGTTTTAATCATATTGGAGAAGCACACGAAAGTGTCAAAATTCAGGTAAATTAAATTAATGAAAATAATTTTAAGTAAAATTGAATAATGTTTTTATTTGAATAGGAACAACTCAAAGATTTATTAAATCAGAAGTCAAATATTAACTCTAAAATCGCTGACAATCGTGGTAAAGCAGCTTTGTTTCAGTTGCATCAATTCCAAGATCAAATGGAACAAGAAGATTTAAAAATGAAAGAAAAACGGAAGGAAATTTTACAAAAAGAAAAAAATAGAACAGCAAAAATTCTTAAAGCACCAAAACGACCAGTGGATCCTATTAATGAATATGAATATACACTTCACAAGAGTAATAATAATTTAAATAATAATAATAATAATTTATTTCATTTTTATTTTAATTTTAACAGATCCCATTAGAAAAGGAAAACCTATTTCTGTTTCAGCTAAAAATCAACTAACTGTGGTAAACAAACGCCCCTCTAACAAACAATTGGACGATGATAAAGAAAATGGTTTTCAGGACAATGGAATAAATCTAAAGTCACATAAACATCGACCTAAACGTCGTGTCTCTGTTGGTTTCAAAAGCCAAAAAACAAAAGGTGGGAAAACAAAACCCAGATTTATTCACGAATGTGATCGTTTACCTTCAGTAGTTGTTAGAAGAGACGAAACAGCTGCACCAGATGCTCGAAAGCTAGCTGAGGATTTAAATACTGCTGTGAGAAATGAAGAAGAATTTGATCAAAAAACTGACGACCGTTTTAAACATGCAATGAATAAAGTTAACACAGAGAAAAATGTAAAAGAAGTAATGGAAACACTTGAAAAAATGGAAAAAATGGAAAAATCAAAGCAAACGAAACAGATTAGTGAAGAAAACTGGAAAACTGCTCATGAGCGACAGGAAGAGCAGTTGCATATGGAAAAACTAGTTGAGGACATGATGAGAGTTGATATTGTAAAAACCCCAGTTGAAGAAGAAGTAGATTCCGGTTTGGCTTTGCTGAATGAAGTTGTGATGAAACCAGAAATGTATAAAAAATAATTTAATTTCTATTTGTTATTTTATCGATTAATTTTATTTTTTCAAATATTTTAGCATTAAAATTGCATCACCGCGATTTCTCGTGCACAAATCTCCGGAATTGATGATATCTCCAGGAGATTTATCATCACCAGAGGATTTCAAGCGTACACCAGAACTTGTGGTGGTGCCACCATATATGAACCGTTCACCCAAACCCAGATGGAATGATGCATCTTCTACAATGAGGTTACGACCGTTTTCTGTAGGACGGATTCATTGGCAGCCTAGAAAATTAACGCCAGCATACAGACTGGAAGATCATCAAAAAGCGAAAGTGGAGACTCCGAAAAATCGCAGGCGATCAAATGTTCATAGAGCAGTAGTCACTCAACAACTAATAAAAAATTTTTTAGAATTTCGCGGGGTTCAATCACCCATGAAGAAGGCATTTACGAAAAGTTATATTGAAGAAGTGCCGGAGGAAATAGACCTGGCCGAACCGGCGGAACCAGAATTAGGTGTCAAGATCGAGTCACCCGTTCGAAAACAAATTTTACATCCAATTTTTATACAAGAAAAATGTAATAAATCGCCTCGTTCTCCTAAATATTTTCCTCCTTTGAGAGAAAATGAGATTGAGCCAGAATTTTATGATAGAGATAATTCGAGTGATGGTCGAATCACTTGGGCAGCTGAGCTTATTAATGCTAGTCAATTAGAAACGAGTTTAAGCAACCAATCAGACGATTCCTTAACTAGAGAAATTAAAAAAGTAGAAGCAAAAGAAGTGAAGATTTTTGAATGTTCGAAAGATGTTCAACGTATAACCGAAGAACAGCGGAAATTGCAAGAACAGTTGGAAGATGTGCGTAGAATGAAACAAGAAATAGAAAATAAGCAAAGACATACTGAAGAAGAGTTGGAAGCGATGTGTAAAGTGGAAGACTATTATGATGATGGCGACTCTCAAAACGAACAAAATGACGATGAAAATGACGATGAAATTGAGGATATTTCTTCGGATCAGGAATGTAATGTCACTATAAGAAGACGGCGTTGTCCTACGACAATACCTCGGGGGATGAATGTAACCCCGCACGAATTGAGTACTATCGCCGAGTTAGATTCTCCTCAGAATTCGTCAGTAAGATATAAAAGTATAACTCCGCCATTAAAATCAACACCGATAAGGAAGTCGTCATTGTTTCTGAACGGACCTGGGATTTTAGAAGAACCACAATTTTCATTAGTAGCATCTGACACGTTTTGTTCTTCGCCAGTTAAAAATGCGTTCAAGATAGGGAGATGTGATGAATTGTCACCATTAAGCCAAATGTTGCAGCAAATAAAAAATAAACAAATTGTTAAGAGTCCTAAATCAGAAGACGAAGCTGCCGCGTTATCGCCACTGGATGCATCGTTGACCGATTCTTTAATGTCATTTCAAAGACATGAATTAAGCGCATATAGCGACGTTCAAGCTGATTGTAATTATTTTTTTAAAAAATTATTTTAAAAAATTTTCTCATATTTTATTTAAAATTTATATTTTTAGTTTCACCTGGCATTTCACCAAATGTTTTTACAAGACCGAGATCATTGGAACCCAGTCCTGTTAATGACATCGAGATTGAAGAAATAATACGAAAATGGAGAACTAAAGCAAAAACAAATTAACATTTCAAACGGATAAAATTATTACATATTTTCATGCATATATCCTGCTGGCTGTACAAAATTCTACTAAACACACCCTCTGTATTTGCAAGGTTATCTACAGTAACTTAATTTAATTGCGTAATTCAATATATTCATAAAATTTGATTCCTGACTCATTGCACTTGTGCAATCCAAAACCTCATAAAATCTACATCAGACTTACTCACCTCACTTTAAACATTTGATGTGTATTTTAATGCCTGTATGTGCCTAGATTATATTTCCAGACAGGAATATGCATAAAAATATAGTAAAGCAAATATCGAACTACTTAAGTAAATTGTGAATATATTATAGTTTTTAGTATTTTATTTTTATATGTAACACTAGAGATACGAGGTTCTTAAACTGTATAACAATTATTAATTAAATAAAATAGATTCAAAAAAATATCAAATTTGTATTTTTTTATTTTCCTCATCAATACATCCATATCAATTCAAAATTAATCTTCAGCTCTTTGAGTTTCCGTCTTTCCACCACGTATTCTACCAGTACGACGGGCAGCAATAAGACCAACTTTACGACCAGCGGATGCATCTCTTCGTACAGTTGAAGCTTTACCAATGTGTTGATGGTTACCACCACCATGAGGATGCTCCACGGGATTCATAGCAACACCTCTAACCTTCGGCCAGCAGTTTCTCTTCACCTTGTATTTATGGTATGCTCGACCAGCCTTCAAGATAGGCTTATCAATACGTCCACCACCAGAAACAACACCTAAAAAGAATACCAAGTCTTTCAGTACATAATAATCAAAAATATTCACGGAAATTAGAAATAAAATCATCAAATATTCTTTTTTTTCAAATTGTAAATTTCAATTAACATCAGAAACAGCCTCTATTTTTTAAACATGTCTACTTTCATTGTAGGTGTTTAGAAATCCATCATTTGTAATTAGATTTTAGTACATAATATTAAAGATTATTTTTTTGGCTAATACTTACCAACCATTGCTCTGTTATGTGATGCAAGAACTTTCTTGCAACCGGAAGGTAACTTCACTCTCGTCTTTTTAGTTTCGGGATTGTGAGAAATGACTGTTGCATAGTTTCCTGATGCACGTGCCAATGCTCCACGATCACCACCTTTTTCTTCCAAATTACACACGATAGTTCCTTCTGGCATTACTCCAACGGGCAATACATTACCGATTTGAAGAGTAGCTAAAATGTCAAAAGTTTTCAGTTTTAATTATAATATTACTCCCGAAAAAAATTAAACTTTTACCCTTTTTTCCGCAGTAAATAAACTGTCCTGTGTACATTCCTTCGGCGGCTAAAAACAATTCCTTTCGGAGCTTGTAACGGTATGGATCTCTGAATACAACGACAGCTAAAGGTGCACCACGACCTGGATCGTGAATGATTTCCTACAGAATAAAGAAAAATTATTTAAAAAATAAAATTCTTCGTAAATTTTTTCAAATTTTTCTAATTGTAAATTTTAAAATTAACATCAGAAACAGCCTCTATTTTAAAAACATGTTTACTTTCATTGTAGGTGTTTAGAAATCCATCATTTGTACATTTGAATTTTATTTAACTATTTTTTACTGGTTTATTATCTAACCTTTACGATTCCTTTAATGTAACCATGTCGTTCAGCAAAATCAATAGATCGAAGTTTTGCTGGGCCTTTGCGGTGTTTAACGTGAGCTTTGAATACACTTCCAGCACCTTTACGCTGACTTCTAATTACTCGTCCCATTTTCTAACCTGCAAATGAGATAAAATACACGTTGTTGGCAAAGTTTTAGGTTTATCGAGTAGGAAGCGTTGCTTTATTATGACCAGCTGTTTTAAATATTTGAGGTTAGAAAAATTAAGATTTATGTATTATTTTAATAAAGTTATGAAGTAAAAATTAAAAATATATCATAAATAGAAATAAATAAATTAGTTACACGCCGATGTTAGAAGATAAAGAAACATACTCACGTCGTAGGAACATACAATCCAAAATGTCGACGAAAACCGGAACAGGAAACCTTTTGTTAACTGAATATTTTGCCACTAGGTGTATATCTTCTACATATTAAAAATTTACTAAAAAATAAATATAATATTCATACTTAATTTTAGAAAGTATTATTAATTACATAAAATAACCATAATTTATTTTAAATTTTATTTTATAAATAAATATTGTGCAAAAATGTGCAATAACCCTACGCATTATCGTCTCAAAATTCATTAGACAAATCAACGACAAATGTTTACGTCACAGATTAAAACCACACATCCGGGTTACAAAACCGAAAGCAAATGACATCACAAGGCCTATAAAAATTGCCGGCGATCTTTTGTGTGACTTCCCTGTGCTGAAGTTGGGTCTATCTTCCATTCCATTCTGCTATAATATGAGTAATGAATCCAACCAAAATGGGAAGGGTCTAGAGCAGCAGGTACTGGAAAATATTTTTCAAACATTTGCTAGTGATTTGTAAGTCGGAAGCGACCTTTCTACGCCAGTTTTCGAAGGCACACCAAAAAATTAACCCTCGTCTGGCGTAGAAAATGGCGCATAGGATCGTCACTACGACTCCCATGGTTTATCCCATTTTTGGGGACGGACCACCCATTATGGTAATTATTGACTATTCCCATCACTTAGACCATGTTTTAATCCTACTTATCCAATAGCGATCAAAGTATAGATATCAATTGGTTTCACTTTAAAACATGATCAAAAGTTTCCGTTTAAAAGCATGGGGGATCGTCATGGGTGATTCTAGGTTAAACGTGGGTGATTTGCACATTTCATTTGCTAAGATTTTTTTTTTACACTTTAAATGCATGAAGTTTGATTTGGGTAAGTAAACTTATTTGTGGTACAATGAAACAAATCATTCCGAGTTTAATTTTCCTTTATTTTTTTTGTTCTTTTTTGTTTGTTAAATTTGAATTTTTTGAATTTTTCTGCTATTGTTTTGGTTTCACTTTATTGTTAATCAGTCAAAGCACAAATGATAATTTTTTACGTGTTTTTGAGATTATTTAACGAGATTCCAATTGGTAAAAGAAAAAATTTAAAAAAAATTTGAATTTTCAGATTTTTTTTTAAAATGATTTTTGATATTTCATATAAATGAATCTAATGAATTTCTTTTTCTTCTAGCTTAGATATTAATTCATTGATTATCAGCTCAAGTTGATTTGTCGCAACGATTATATGAATATTAAATTTCATGAAAATATGTAATTTAACTCATTTTGTCTTTAATTTTTTTTTTTAGACCAAGTAATTGAATAATTTTACACTTTTACTTGTGATTATCATTTCTATTTATCTCTCATTTATTTTTCTATTTATTTCAGGACTTAAGAGAAAAGCAGTCGATACAAGTATGTTTTTACAAATAGAAAATGCAGGTCGAGTTATTACAATGAAACTAGGAAATTTTAAAGCATATAAATTCAGATTAACTAAAATTAACAATTAAATTATTATTTGTGATAGTGATGGAAGTTAGAAATGAATGATTTCACTGAAAATCGTTTGTTTGTGCCTTTGGCAAGTAGGTTAATGTCAGGCTAATCATGTAATTCCATGAATTCAAGATCTGTCAACAACATCAATTTTTTTTTTATCCCACAATTTTTTTGTTATAACTTCGAATCTTTATTTTAGAAATTAGATTTAATATCTAGTTTATTATTATGAATCGTAGAAATCATAGAAATCGATATTTTATGCATAGAAAATGATCTTTTGAATCATTTGGTTTTATTTTTTCGTTGAGGGAATTAACATTTTAAAATTTGAACTATTTTGTGCAGTTTTGCAATCTAGTGTTGGCTAATACGAATACAAATGTTTGTTTACTTGAAACGATTATTCTGTAATCGGAAATTTCTTTTTTTTAATTTTGAACTAGTTTAAATCTTAAGAGTTAATTTTAATTTTATTTTCTTTTTGTTTTGTGTTGCAATTTTCGATTTTTTATCGCAGTCACAGCCTAACCTTGCTCTAAATATACACATATGCACAAATACACGTTTATATTAAAAGAAAATTAGCTAAAATGATAGATAGGAGGAATATTTATTACTCCTAAACTGCTGTTAATTATCTAACGGCCATTTCGGTAGTAATGGTGGCGATGACAGAATAAACAATTCACTCGTTAAATATTGATTCGTAACGGTCATGCTTCATTACTGTATTTTACATTAAATATATATGAATATGTAAATCAGTAACCATGTTTACAAACATTTAAACTTGGTATCTAGATAATTAAGTAATCAAATACTTTTTTTTACCTGCATTTTCAACAAAATTCGCTGCTTTTCTCTATAAAAAAATTCAAAATTTCAGATTAAAAAACCGTTTTCCAGCTTTTTCTTTTACATCGGAGCAGCAAATAAAACTTAAATTAATATTATGAGCATATTATTGCCCAAATATATAAATATAATTGGTAAATAGGGCTTTTGTGATGATTGAATTTTGAATTTATTTTCAGTTTGCTGGCCTAGACTTGAACCACACGGGAGGCGGTGCTCCAGCACGTTACGTCCCTCCCGCACTTCGTAATCGACAACCACAACAGCAAACCCGAAGCGGCAGCGCGGGCAGCAGTTCTGGAAACTGGAACTCCCGCTCTTCAGGTGCTAGTCGCCCTCCTACAGGAGACAGACGTGATAGGGGTAAAATAGGATGTGGTGTTTGTAAATCTGTCAAAATTATACCGAAATTGGGTAGAAAAGAGAAGTATAAATTACAAATTGGATAAATCTGGATAATAATAATGAAAAAAATTCTGTGTAGCTTGAAATGAAGATCTGCTGCAAAAGGAATTAAGAATAGTGGAGTAGTCGATAATATTTGGATTGGCAATTCCATTAATTTTTTATTTTGATTTACAAATATTGATTAGCTATGAGTTTTCGATCAATTTGTGTCGGGAAAGGTTAAGGCTAGTCTGATAGGAAATGCTTAATATTGGATTGAGTATAGTGTTTACTAACTAAATGTTAGATTTGGAAGTTTGATGTTAAATATACGGAAAAAATAGATTTTCCAATAATAGTGTAATGTAAACAGGTAAAATTTAATTTATTTTTCTTGAATTTTATCGTGAATTTGATCTAAATCTTTGAATTTTTGATTTTGATTACATTGAAAAATCAATAAATTCAGAATATTTTATTAAGTAAACATTAATTAGTAGTATTAATCCAATGATAATCATTTTATCGGGTGGTAGACACTTTTATTATTATTTTTTTCTAATTGGTTGTGAAATAGTCGCAATTTGGATAAAACAAATTTCAGGCGATGTTCCAAAAATGTTGTCTCATTGCAAGTTGCCAAGTTTGTTGATCGAATCAAACTGGCGGCCTTCATCGAGACATTCTGGAGTTATTTCTGTAAAAGGGGGAAAGTGTCATTTTCGTTTGTGATATGAAACTTGTCTCGGTAATTTATGTAAATTAAAGTTTATTTATTTTATTATTTATTTTTCTTATATATTATTTTAATTTTTGCATGACAATTTTCAGATTACTATTCCAGGTCATCTGACAGTTACAATCGCTCCGCAGACTCTTATAGTCGCAGTGGCTATAGTAAGACTATGAATTAATTATAATTCTAAAAATTATAATTAAAGATTAGACCAAAATAAATAAATACTCTGTCTGCCCTATTTTTATTTTTTTATTTTTAATTTCTTAATTTTTGTTAAAATTAAAAAAAAAAAAAATTAAAATAATTTTTTTTTATCAATTTTAAATCAATCAATTATTTTCTAGGTGGCAATAGTCGAGGTGGAACTCGTGGCGACTACAGTAATTTTGGTGGCCGTGGCGGCGGTGGTCGCAATACCAGTGCACGAACAGGAACTTATCCACCTAGGTATTTAAAATAAAATTTAATTGGAAGTATTTATTTAATTAATATTTAATTTTAATAGAAATTACGGACAAGAAGGTGGTGGCAATCGGTGGCAAGAAGAACGAAGCGAAGTAGAATATGATCAAGAACGAGGTGGTGGTGGCAACTGGGGTCGCGATCGAGACCGTCGTGACTATCGTTGGGATCGTGGACCCAGCAATGATCGGTATAAAAAAAAGCTGTATAAATTAAAATTAAGAATTAATTGTGTAAACTAATTAGTGATGGTTACGATCGTTGGGATACTAGGAATGACAGATGGAGCAATGAAGACGATTGGACAGCGCCATTGCCGAAGAACGATAAGATTGAACAGTACGTTTGAAAGAGGGACTATGAGTGAGGTAGAAAAATTGTAAAATTATTTTTATGTAGGGAGTTATTCGGTGGATCGAACACCGGAATCAATTTTGATAAATATGAAGATATACCTGTTGAGGCTACGGGCGAAAATTGCCCTAAAAATATTTCATGTGTAAGAAATTAAAAAGAATTTCATGTTATTTTTACATGTTAATTTTTTTTATAATTAATGTTTAGTTCGAGGATTGCCAGCTGACAGAGATAATAAAGAATAATATTGGACTTACCAAATATGACAAACCGACCCCCGTGCAGAAGCATGCTATACCCATTATATTAGGAAAAAGAGACTTAATGGCATGCGCACAAACTGGGTCTGGAAAAACTGCTGCATTTTTGCTGCCCATACTCAATCAATTGTTTGAAACTGGCCCGTTTGCGCCACCTGTAAGTTATTAGTTTATTGAGGTGTTTTATGCGAGGTATGTATCAATTAAATTATTTTTAGGCAAACAATGGCAAAACGTATGGCCGAAGGAAGCAGTATCCGTCAGCTTTAATTTTGTCACCAACCCGTGAACTGGCGACACAAATTTATGACGAAGCTAGAAAATTTGCTTATCGGTCTCGAGTGAGACCCTGCGTAGTGTATGGCGGTGCTGATGTTGGCCAACAAATGCGAGATTTGGATAAAGGATGCCATTTACTCGTCGCTACGCCAGGACGACTTGTAGACATGTTGGAACGTGGTAAAGTCGGATTAGATAACTGCAGGTATGTAAAAATCGTTATTGGAAAATTTAAAATAATTTAATTTTGAAAATTTATCTATTTATTTTTATACAGATTTCTAGTACTTGATGAAGCAGACAGAATGCTTGATATGGGTTTCGAGCCACAAATTCGAAGGATTGTGGAACAAGATAGTATGCCAAGCACTGGCAAGAGGCAGACTTTGATGTTTTCTGCCACATTCCCTAAAGAGATTCAGATTTTGGCCCGTGATTTTCTCGATAATTATATATTCTTGGCTGTCGGCCGCGTGGGAAGTACAAGTGAAAATATCACTCAGAAGATAGTGTGGGTGGAGGAACACGATAAACGATCGTTTCTCCTTGATCTCCTGAATGCTGCGGGACTGGATAAACCTAGTACAAGTAGAATCTATTTACTTCCTTATTTTTAAGAAAAAATTATTAATTTTAATATATTTATATAATATTTTTATTTTTGCAATGTATGTTTTAATTTCTTTCTTTTATTTCTACAGGACCAGACTCCTTGACATTAGTATTCGTTGAAACAAAGAAAGGAGCTGATTCTTTGGAAGACTTTTTAAACAAGGAAGGTTATCCGGTCACGAGTATTCATGGCGATCGTTCACAGCGCGAACGGGAAGAGGCGCTGCGTTCGTTCCGAACGGGGCGAACTCCTATTCTTGTAGCCACTGCTGTAAGTTGGTGCTATAAATTTGAGAACCTGTTAAAAGTTTCTCTGAATTTATGGATTTATTCAGATAAATTTTTAACAAGTTCACTTTAAAGTGAAGCAATGATGTTTTTATAGACATTTGAAACCTGAATTTCTTATGTGGAAAACTTAATTTTAACTGAGCATTAGCTAAAATTTAAATTATTTTTAAATTTTAGTGTCAGTTAATTATTAGATTTAATGGTTATATAATTTTTTTGTTAATCGATTGAGTTATTTTAATTAACAGGTGGCTGCTCGAGGTTTAGACATTCCCAACGTGAAACACGTGATTAATTTTGATCTACCCAGTGACATCGAAGAATATGTGCATCGTATAGGTCGTACCGGTCGTGTAGGAAATTTAGGTAAATAAAAAAAAAAAGATTTTGAGTTTGATTATTTGATAATAATTTTATTTGATTTATGTAAACAGGACTAGCGACTTCATTTTTTAATGACAAAAATCGTAATATGGTTCGGGATCTAGTGGACCTTTTGGTGGAAACGAAACAGGAAATGCCTAGCTGGTTGGAGAGCATGGCTTTGGAACTACGTCATCAGCAAAATAGTCAAAGGCGAACAGGACAAAAAAGGCTAGAAATAAAAATAAAAATTATATTAATTATTAATTTTTTTTCCCAATTTTAGATTTGGAGGTGGTTTCGGTTCGCGAGATTATCGCCAACAATCACGACCTTCAAGTGGATCGAACCGGCCTGCGTTCCCCAATCAAAGCGGAGGCAACTACGGATTTGGGCCTAATCATTATATGGGCGGATACGGTAGTAGCTCCCAGTATGGTGGTAACTACAGTAGCCAATCGCAGGATTGGTGGGGGAGTTAAGCGTTAATGGCGTTAAATAAAAGCCATGTTTAGCGCAGCAGCTCAGAGTGAACACTGTGATGTGATTTAAAAGGCGAGGACACCTGATTATTTTTTTTAATACAATGAAATAAAAAAGTTTGTAGTAGGTGGAATCAGTAATCTCATTCAGGGGCCTAATAATAATAATCATTATTAAATAAAAAAAATGGTAAAAAAATATAAAAAATTTCCCCTCTGAAAATTTTTTTAAAAAGTTTTTGGAGAATTTATTTTGCTCAGGAAATTTATTTTTTCGTTTTCTCTTTGTTTTTATTTTTTATTTTTGACCAGAATAAGAGGTATTTTTTTGTTTTACATTGAAAACAAAATTTTTATGGTGTGGTCCTTGTTTGTAGATTAAATTAATTTAAAAAAGTTATGTCATTTCGTCCCTTGTGTGCGCAAACTTGTTCGTGTGTGATGAGTGTGAGTGAAAAACCATTTGAGGTGAAAAATCATAATGTTTTAAGTTCCTATTACAAAATAGTATAACGATCGCTTATTTCTGTTTATTTATTTTAATATTATTTCCCCCCTATTTTTCCTTTAATTTTTTTTTTACAAATATGTTTCAGTTTATCATAATACCTTTTCTCTTATTTAATTTCTTTTTATACTTAGCCTCTCCAATATGAACAAAATAACTATTTTTGATATTTTTTTGTTCCTATTTAGAATCAAAAGTCTAAAAAAATCTCATTTCTTAAAGGTATTATATATATCCTGCATTAATTCACTATTTTTTTTTAAACTTTGTTTTTTGTATATTAATACTGAAACTTTTGAAAAAAAAAGTTTTTTCCTCATGTGGTTAAATTGCCTCATTAAATCAGGTGTTTTTTTTAAATAATAAAAGAAAGGTACTATTAAAAAAATGGCCACTATAATATTAAATCTTTCATATCACAGGGTCACAGGGCTGTTGCCTTTAGTATTTACGTGTGGAATTTATTTCGTTATTTTTTTCTTAATTATTTTGTGTAAACAAAGTTTTCAAAATTGTCAGCATACTTTTTTAAAAAAAACCAAAGGGTAACTATGAAATCCCTGTGTTGTGGCATTTAAAACTTATAACTTTGTGAAAAGAAACCAATTTTTTTAAAATAACTGACGAATTTTTTCTTTTTTTGTTGTTTAATTTTATTATTGTTATTATAATATCTTTGTTTTCATGAAATTTAATTAAGAAATAGAAAGAAATTGGTTTTCTTATTTTTTGGTTTTTGTTTGTTGTTTTCACTTTTGCCTCACAATAAGGGATGAAATTTTTACTTCAGTGTCGTGGTTTGTAGTTTTCCAGTATTCTATAGTTGTGAAACTTAAATCTAATGTACTGTAAGTTAAAAAAAAAAAATTTGCCGTCCCCTGTCGATCAACTAAAGAAAATATTGAATACAAAAGAGCAGTGGATGATTTTTTTAACTCAAATTGTTCTAAAGTAATTATTATATATTTTTGGGTGAATCATGAAAGTTTTTAAGTTGTGTGTTTTGAATGGCTGGGAATATTTTTTCATTTTTTTTCTTTCTCTATTTTTTTTGGACAATAGTTATGTTTATAAAAATTTGTGATAACGAGACATAATTTATGAATTGTTTTCTTTTTTTTTTAATGTAAATTTTTGCTTTTGAAAATTTTTTAAGACTTAGTTTTAGGTCTACAAGAATTTTTAATGGAAACAAATTTATTATTAATACCTGAACTTGTATTATTAATTTATTTCTGTTTAAATTTTGAAATTAATACAGAAAAAGAATTTTGTATCTTAAAAAGTATTCCTCAGCTGCCATTTTGAAGCAACTAAAGATTTAAAAAAAAAAAGAAAATTAGCTATTTTTTAACAGTTTTACCACTGCAGTTTCTGGATTTCTATCACATTGTGGTGGATTTCAATCCCATTTTCTAATGTTTTCATTACTAAGGCCTCACTCAGGCCAATGCATTTATAATGGGTGAAAAAATAGTTTACAAAATGGTATCTATAGAAAGGTTCTATAATTAATTACTGCTTAATTGAAGGTAGTAACGTTTGAGATAAGTTATTTTGTCAGGTTTCATTTTTTGTATGCAGAGACATGAGTTAGTGGAAATGACGAAAATGTTTTAGTCCCTTTTTTTAATTTTAAATTTTTTTGTTATTTAAATATTTCTTTAATTGGGCATTGGTACAATCCATTTGCCAAACAATTTCTTTCAAGAAAGAAAAAAAGGGCTGGTCCTTTTTTGCATTAACAAGTCCTTGTTTGTTTTTATTTTAATTTAACACTAAATGAATAATAAATGCATCCATTCAAAAGCTGGATACATGCCCATGCTGCCTGGATGGCCTACCAATCTGGGAAAATGTATTTTTCTGAAATTGATTATCATCATAATAATAATATTAATAAATTAATAATAATAGTAATTTTAGTATACAGTTTTTGTTTATATTTAATATTTTTAAATTTTTTGGGCTACTTTCTCTTTTTTTGTCTGAGGCCAGTACATGTTATACAAAATCAACTTAAGTGAATCAAAATTTAGGAGTTTTTATTTTGAAGGGTTTGGGAGGGTGTTAGGGGAATTATTTAACATTTGAAATTACATTCCATTATTAGATAAAAAGTTAATTTTAATTCTTTTCCATAAGCTTGGAAAGGGCCTCAAATGAGGAGATCAAACGGCCATTTGATTAAGCCAGGGATGCTACGATGTAGTGGGTGGGAATTTTGCTAAGTGATTAAATGGCAAATTGTGTGTGGAAAAATTTGGAAATTTTTATGAGGTTTAAGTAAAAAGAAAAAAGTGAATATTGAATACAAAGATACGAGTGTTTTGGAACTAAGTAGAAAAACAAGAAGTAAAAATTCTGTGAATAATAATTAATGATGATAATTTTTTATATCAACATTTGTACATTTTTAACCTTAAAAGGTAGCATCCCTGCGATATTTTACTCATCTATCTTAATGTGTTTTATGCGAATTAAGATGGAAAATGAGTAACTTATATATTTAAAATAATAAATAAAATGAAAAAAAATCTAAAAAAAGAATCATTCATGATCATCACATTGTGATAAATTGATTTCTACCCAGCAGAAATATTGCCTTATGCCTTTAATAAAGGCTGTTTATATAGCTTATATTTGAACTTTCACCATTGTGAGGTGAGAACTTTCCATTTTTCCACACCCATGTTGGGTGGATTAGTCAAAAAGTCACAAAAAGGACATAGTTAGAAATGCTTTTTATGTACTGGTTCAACAGATACGATGATGAACAAGATTTTAACACATAAAATTGAATGAAAAATAATTTTTAACGGATAATAATAATAATAATAAAAAGCAACTAACAGTGAAACCCAGATTCTTTTGGTGGGCCAATCTGTAGTGTGGTTTTAAAAGTGGGGAAATAATTTCTACTTAAAAGTATCAAAGAAAAAATATTTTTTAGTAAAGATAGACTGTGTGTCTCTGCATTTGACATAAGACTAAATAAATAAAAAGATAAAAAATATTTAAAATGGGCTTTTGATGGAAAAAATTATTTATTTGTATTTATTGCTTATTTTTGCAAATAAAACCTGGCATTTTTGTATTTTTCAAAAGAAAATAGAACCATTAACAATTGGAGTATAAAAAGTGTATTATTTTGTCAATTATTAATTCTGATTCTTATCAGCTCAAATGTGAAGAAATGCAAAAAAAGATAAATGATGGAATTTTATTTTTCAATTCTAGGGATGGCAAAAAACAGAATCTTGTCTTAAGATGTTTAGTCTAAATTTTTGTATGTTATGAAAGTGTAGCAAAATTTGAAATAGTTTGTTATTCGATACTAATGTAATTGCTTTGCCTATGTCAATAAAGGCTTGTCCGCACAATTATTTATTCATTATTATTATTTTTAGTAAACACTTTTTTATTCTAATAAATTATTTATTGCTCGTCGCCATATTTTTAATAAAGTGAAAACCCAATGACATGGCAGTTGATATAAATTGGAAATTCAAACAACCAATCACGAACGAGCTAACAAATATAAAGGTTTTGAATAACCGGTCACAATCACCAGCCTAAAATCAACAATAGTTCATCATACTCAAACCTCAACCGGTCGCTGTAATTTCAGGGATGTTATTTACGTCAGCTTTGACCGCCATTTTGAAGATATTGCAAACTGTGATGTCATACCTTATCACGTTTTCCATATAAATTTTGAGATCCAAGGTCAAGAAAATTGTAAATCGGGTCAAGTTCCAACCGCTCGGAGTAATCCAGATCCTGTTACCATTTATGCATGCTGTGTAAATACAGATGGAGAGAGTTTAGATGTCGGTGCGGTAAAGCGAACTACACGGATGGACGCAAATATTTTATACGACAAACCAGTTACGATCAAACAAATTTTATAGAACATCAGATCGGAGAGTACAGAAGGAGTCATCGGGAAATTTTCTAAAGGAAATTAGATAGTTGTGTGTCCGATGCCATCATGGCGGTGACTAGTGTGAATTGCAGCCTTGACGATATCGACTTAAATTCACTTAAGGTAAATAATATTTGTCTCGATTTATATACTGCTTCGATGCGTTAATGTTTGACTTGGCTGAGAATCAAAAAAGATTGCTGATGTCGAGCAGGTTAGTAGAATGAAAAAAGATAGGAAAATGAAAGGTGACGATGAGTCCATATTTATTAGATAGGGAGGAGCAAAATGTTTGGGTTTTTAAACTTTAAAAAGTTGGAGGACTTTGTTTAATTTTAGATTTCCATTTTGAGTGAAATAAAATGAGCGAACTTTGTTTTTACGTCTTTAAATTAGTGGTGTGGAAATTTGAAATTTGTTGACGGAAATTGATACGGATATTTAAATGATTGATAATGTTTTTTTAAATATTTTTTTCATGTTTAGTTGAGTGGAAATCTCTTTAAAAAAATTGTTTTGTATTCAGTTGTTTGGCCTATATAAGAAAATTAATCTGTTGAATTTGTGGGAAATTATGTCACTTGACAAAGAATTAAAGGGTTAGGCGTAAATGAAAAGGATTTACGTCGAACTTGAACTGAATTCTTGAAAGTTTCCTCAATGTATTTTTCACAAGAGATAGTTCAATAAACTTTTGACTGTTGAAATCATAGGAAGTGCCAATTTGAACTCATTACAACTTGTATCATGAATTTGTATAAACTTCCTCACCGAATTTTCAATTAAATATATTTTAATTTCGGTTGATGTACATTTTTATTTATTTTATTTTAGGATCCTGCTGGCATTTTCGATTTAATTGAAGTTGTTGGCAATGGAACTTATGGACAAGTTTATAAAGTGAGTTTTCTTTTCACAAAAATGATTGAATTTTAATTACGTTTGATTTTTTT
Organism: Geophilus carpophagus; assembly: GCA_034687075.1. NCBI lineage: Eukaryota > Metazoa > Arthropoda > Chilopoda > Geophilomorpha > Geophilidae > Geophilus > Geophilus carpophagus. Next base: position 23,112 of record JAQFZN010000128.1, on the reverse strand, counting down.
TATGTTTCCAGGGCCGTCATACCAAAACAGGCCAGTTGGCTGCCATTAAAGTGATGGATGTAACCGAAGATGAAGAAGAAGAAATTAAATTAGAAATCAATGTTTTGAAAAAAGTATGTATTTATTCATTTTTATTGTTTTTATTTCAGTTTTATATCATTTTATATATATTTTATTTATTTTTATCCTAGTTTTCACATCATAGAAATATAGCTACATATTATGGTGCATTTATTAAGAAAAGTCCACCGGGTAAAGATGACCAGCTTTGGGTAAGATATGTGGAATTTTTACCGGAATAGGTGGAAAAAATGTATATGACATCATTTTTTAAAAAAAAATCGGTTTTAAGTTTTTTTTTAATTTTTTTAAAATTTTTATAATTAATTTATTTGTTACTTTTTGTTTAAAAAAATAGGGATATGAACAAACAGGATACAGGATTGATTCAAATATCAAGGGCTAAGTCTAGACAAGTTGTTGATAGTTAGAGGGGGTTGTGCTAAAAATAAATACAAGGGGAGGTGTGACTAAAAAGTGTGAAAATTTTTAATGTTTTAAAAATAGTTATTTTTATTGTTTTAGGTTTTTTAACTAAGTTTTTCTTCTGATTTTCAGCTTGTCATGGAATATTGTGGTGCTGGTTCAGTTACAGATTTAGTCAAATGTAAATAAAAGAATAATTTTGGTGTTTAATTGAAAAAATTTATTTTAATTAATTCCATTTTTTTTAAAGCAACCAAAGGTCAGTCTTTGAAAGAAGAATGGATAGCGTATATTTGTAGGGAAATTCTTCGGGTAAATAATAAAAATTCCTAAATGAATCATGGAAATAGATTTTTTTTTCTAAGAATCTCAATTGATAGAAATTGGTTAAGGTTAATTTTGTTTTTCTATTTAGGGTTTGAGTCATTTGCACGCAAATAAAGTGATTCATCGTGACATTAAAGGACAAAATGTTTTGCTAACTGATAACGCAGAAGTTAAATTAGGTATTAATTGATGTTAAAATCAATAAAATACTTAACTAATTGAACATTTTAACATTAAAGTCGATTTTGGCGTGAGTGCACAATTGGACAGAACTATTGGACGTCGAAATACATTTATTGGAACACCATATTGGATGGCACCCGAGGTTATTGCGTGTGATGAAAACCCTGATGCAACGTATGATAATAGGGTAAATTTAATTTTAATTGTAGAATTAAATTTTATGTCATTTACTAATTTTTTTTTTAATTTTTAAATTCTCAGAGTGACTTGTGGTCTTTAGGAATCACTGCCCTTGAAATGGCGGAGTCTCAACCGCGTGAGTAAAATAAGCAAAAAAGTGGGGAGTGTCTAATTTGCTGTAGTAAGGGAAAAGTCGGAAGTAGTTGATTTTGTCGGAATTATCCGACTTTTCCCTTTAGCAGTGCTTCATATTTATTTGCGGCACCCTAACCTGTTCACTGTTGGCCGTGAATCTCAATTCACAGCCCGCGTGTCTATAACTTCTTTGATTTTTTTATTTAAAATATATTTAAAACAATAAACTGGAGCTTAAAAGTCAGAATGTTCCAACAAATCAACATTTTCTTATGTCTTTCATAATCTTTTGAACTAATAAGACAGACAGAAAATGTTGATTTGTTCGAACGTACAGTGTTCTGACAAATCAACGTTTTCTGTCTTGTCTTATCAATTCAAAAAATTATAAAAAACAAAAGAAAATGTTGATTTGTCGGATCCGACTTTTAAGCTCCAGTTTATTGTTTTAAAATATATTTTAAGTAAAAAAATCAAAGAAGGTCGGAAGTGCGATGCATTTTCGACTTATAGACATGCGGGCCGTGAATCCCCATTCATGGCCAACAATAGTCGGAACACCGTACGCTCCGACAAATTAACATTTTTATCTGTCTTATTAGTTCAAAAAATTATGAAAGACAGAAGAAAATGTTGATTTGTCAGAACATCAAAGAAGTCAGAAGTGCACCTCACTTCCGACTTATAGACACGTGGGTCGTGAATTGAGATTCACGGCCAACATTATACAGGTTAGAGTGCCGCGAATGAATACGAGGCACTACTAAAACCTTAAGGGAAAAGTTGGAAAATTCTGACAAATCAACTACTTCCGACTTTTCCCTTACTACTGCATTTTAGGCACTCCCAAAAAATGGTTCTATGTAATTGAATTTTGTTTTAAAATTCTCTTTTCAGCTTTGTGTGATATGCATCCAATGAGAGCTTTGTTTCTCATTCCTCGTAATCCTCCACCGAGATTGAAATCGAAAAAGTGGTCCAAGAAATTTCACAGTTTTATCGAGACAGTTCTCGTGAAGGATTACCACCAACGGCCTTACACCGATCAATTATTAAAACATCCTTTTATACGCGATCAACCGACTGAACGGCAAGTGCGAATACAACTGAAGGATCACATTGATCGAGTGAAGAAACATAAGCAACAGAAAGCTGGTGAAGATCGTGAAGATTATCACTACAGCGGAAGTGAGGGAGAGGAAGACGATGCTGGCGTTGCCGGAGAACCGAGTTCTATTATTCCTGCTGCCACTGATTCAACACTTCGAAGAAATTTTCAACAAATTCAGGAGGGACGTACATTGACTTCTAATGATCCACGTCAACCACAACAGCCGCCGCTGCCGCAACCGATGCAGCAGCAGCAGCAGCAGCAACATCAACAACATAATCATCAGAATAACTTCCAGGACATTCCCGGAGCCATGAGACAACCACCAATGATGGCTCCGCAACGAATGATGGGTAAAAAATTTGAATTTGAATTTGAATTTATTTAATTAATAAAATTAATTAATAAAATTAAATTTCAGATGTACACGCTCCCAACAAACCCCTTCCACCACCTCCCAAAGAGGAAAGGAAACCTTCAAATCCGCCCGTGAGTTCACAACAACCTCAACAACAACAACAACAAAGAAATTCGGCTATTTTTAAACCGACTGCACCGCCTGGTGCTAGAAGAAATGAAGTGAGAACACGAGTGTTGAATATCGTAGCAATCAATTATGTAATGTAATTTGGTTTTAATTTATAGGGTGAAGATCCATTCCAGGATTTAGAAGTTTTAGCGGCACAATTGAACGAATTGGCCACGGGATCGAATGCTGAAGCACCCAGTGGTGCTCGTCAAAATGGAAGCGCTGCGAATAATCATCATCAATCCGATAGCGATGAAGAAGATGATGACGATGGACGTGTTCGAAACGATGGAACTCTCTTAGCTTCAGATCCGCCACGACCAATGTAAAAAAAAATAGATTTGAAATTTTAAAAATTAAATTTTTTAAAATTTGTATCAATTTTAATACTTAAGACCCCCTGACTTGCACACTTACAGCAACGATACGATCGAATCCATGGTGGTGCATGACGGTATTGATATTTTTATCGTGTAATTTAGTGTTAGGGTTGAATCACTTCTAGAAATACATTTTCTTTTTCAGATTCTTCTCCAACAGCTCCCGTACCCGGTCCTCCAAATAGGCCCTTGCCTCCAACTCCAGACGAATCTGAAGCTAACGATAGGACTCTGGTTTTACGTAGGGTGAGTGGTCGATAAAAGACACCCCACTCCATGTGGCTTGTTCACTTGAAAGTTTTATTTTTAAAACTGCATGATAATTTTCGGTTCTATTTATGGTGGTGTTTTAATCGCTACGCGGTGTTTTTTGGTTGGTCTTTTTTATTTCTATTTATTTTGGTGTTTGGCCATTCACACACTATTATTTACTGTTAACTTATTTTTATTATTATTTTTAATTTAATTTTTCAGTGCACAGTAGAAATTAGTTGAAGTTTTGCTTTTTTAATTTTTTACGGATTAAAAACCGATTAATTCACAGAGCGAATGAGAATTTATTTTTTGGGAGTGTGAAATGTTTTATGATTTGGCATTCGTTCAAGGTAATGATGTTAAATACAATGAATTACCTTGAGATTTTTTTTTTTTTTTTTTTTTTTAATACATAAAATCTACAGGTATTTTTAACTTTTTTGAACGTTTTTAAATAGTTGACGTTTTAAAATGAAATTAATTTGAAATAAAAAATATTTATTTTATTACGAGAAAGTCCAACTTGAAAACACTCGGTGTAGTTTGGCAAAAAAAAGTTGCATAGAAGGAAATTTTATTTTCAGCAAAGGAAAAATAAAAGTGAAAATTCATCAAAAAGCAAGGAGAAGGAAAAAGTACGAAATCGTGAACGGAAAAGCACCTCAGACGTGGTGCATGTTGATGGCAGTAGAGGAAAGTCATCCAAAAGGATTGGCGCCGTTCATCGGCCGCCTCTCCTCAAGACTTCCTCAGCTCCTTTGGAGCACGCAGCAATTAGGAATGATTTTGCTAAGGTTAGTCCAAACTACACGGACTCTACTACATCTTCCAGGCAAATATATTGCTTCGATTTGCCGTAAAAATTGTTCTTTATAATGAAAAAAAGTATGATTGATGGTTTAAGCTTGAATGAAGGACGTGTCAGTTTTATTTTTTTAATTTTATGTTTACTTTACGTAAAATGTAATCTGTTTTGTCTTAGACATTGCATGTGAATAAAATTTCATTTCATGCATGGCTTTGGTGGCAGTTTAAGCCTATTTGTGACGTATTTTGAATTGATTTATCTCAATTTGCTATTATATTTTAATTTGAATTTGCTATTATATTATTATTTAGTCCGATCGTCACAATCAGTTAGAAAGTGGGAGATCTCATATGCAAAGGAGTAAAGGAGTCTCTTCTAGCAATGCATCGGGACATCATCAGGGACATATGGCAATGCACGGATCAAGGATGAGTAGTGTGTTGCCTGATTTGCTTCCACCTCAAACTTCGGCCATGTCCGCGCACATGATTGCTGGCCAGAGGCCCCAGGATAAGACTACATCCGATGAAGTGAGGATTTTTTTGGCTTGTAGAATTGAGAAATGTTGAAATTTAAACTAATGATGACTAATATTTATTTATAATAATAATAATAATTTTATTAATTGCAATTAATTTTTAAGTTGTTGCATAATACAATATTTCGGCTTTTTTTTATTTATTTATTTAATTAATAAGTTGTATTGATTAATTTTTCCCTGTCTTCTTTTTCCTTGCATTTGCCTGATTTGCAATAGGTTTATGGATTTCCCAGTTCATGTAATGACGTAAGTAAATTATGCTTTGAATTTGGAGTCGGCAAATTAAACATTTAAAATTTTCTTATGTGAAATTGTAATTTTAAATGGTTTTAATTTGTTATTTTGGTAACTGGCACTTGATAAGTTTCATTTTTTGTTCCGGTTTTAACTCCGGAGCACCTAAAAACCGGTTCGGAGCGGTTCGAACCGGTCCAGCTGAAACCGTTTCTTTTTTCGTTCTGGAACAAAAAAAAAATGGTTTTAGCTGAACTGGTTCGAACTGGAACGAAAACCAGTAATTATCATCGGCTCCACATCACAATTTTATTTATTATTTTACATTTAAAATACTAAGGCAATTTTTTTATAGATAAGATTTAAGGTATTGCATGACTTTAAATTGTATTTATTACAATTTTTGGTTTTCATTACCGGTTTTCATTCTGGTTTTCGCTCCGGAACAAAAAATAAGGGTTTCAGCTGAACCGATTCGGAACCGCTCCGAACCGGTTCAATTACGGTTCGGGAACAAAAAAAATAACGGTTTTGTTCCCGTTCCGCTCCACCCTGAAAAACCAGTTTTTTGGGGTTTTCACTATGGGTTTTGTTCCGGTTCGAAGCTAATAAATAAATAAATACATTATTTTTTTCTAATTAATTAATAATTAATACTTTGACTAAATAAATTTAATATTTTTTATTTTTATTAAGTGTCAGACTTTGAAATATTAACACAATGAAACTAACTTTGCACGTTTTTATTTTGCTTTCATTTTCTTCTCTTCCGGCTTCAGATCTATGGCTTTCCATGTTCGAATGATGTAAGTTCACTCTTATACTCACTTAATTTTCATTTCACAATTGGGTTTTTTATTTGCATGAATTTGGTTGATGATTTGGGGACTTTTTTGTTTAATATCAAAAACGTAATTTATTATACTAAATATTTTATTTTATATGTTAGTATCGACAAGCAGTGAGCAAAACACCACCGCATTTACAACATAAACAACGATCGTTTTTAACTTTTGGATTTGGTGCTGGGACTGGTCCAATCTCGCGCAGAGAATCTCATATTAATGTCAACGTCACACCGACATCGCACGAAGTTTCCAACGATACGCCTGAGATTAGAAAATACAAAAAACGATTTAATTCAGAAATACTCTGCGCCGCGTTGTGGGGTAAAGTGAAAACATTTATTTTATTTTATCATTAAAAATCGTATTTAAAAAATTGTATAATTTTTCAGGTGTTAATTTATTAATCGGCACTGAAAATGGTCTAATGCTTTTAGACCGGAGTGGACAGGGCAAAGTCTACCAGCTTATATCTCGACGAAAATTCCAACAAATGGAGGTACTCGAAGGTCAAAATATTTTGGTTACTATTTCCGGGAAGAAAAATCGGGTTCGGGTTTATTACTTGTCGTGGTTGAAAAGTAAAATTTTACGAACCGATGGCGTCGAGAAGAGGAATGGTTGGATAAATGTCGGCGATCTGCACGGAGCTGTTCATTTCAAAATTGGTATTTTTAATATTAATTATTCGATTTTTTTAAAATTATTCAAAAACTCAAACAATTTCTTTGCAATTACAGTCAAATATGAACGAATCAAATTTTTAGTCATCGCTTTACGGGAGAGTATCGAGATTTATGCTTGGGCTCCTAAACCGTATCATAAATTTATGGCTTTTAAGGTGTGTTTTTAGTTGATTTCTTTAGGAATTAATTACGAAATAAATTCACTTTATTTTTATCCTTTATAGTCATTTGGGGATCTGGCTCACAAACCACTTCTGGTGGACTTAACTGTCGAGGAAGGCAGTCGTCTCAAGGTTATTTACGGTTCTGCTGATGGCTTTCATGCCGTGGATCTAGACTCTGCCTCGGTCTATGATATATACATGCCAGCTCACGTACTGATTCATATTTTTAATATTACATATATATGTAAAATATAATTTTTATTTGATTTTAATAGACTCAGGGCCCCATAATACCCCATACTATTGTAACGTTACCAAACACAAACGGAATGCAATTGCTTTTGTGTTACGACAGTAAGTTTGTACAGGATTAATAAGTTAGGAATTAATTAAAATATATTTTTGCTTATTTAGACGAAGGTGTTTATGTGAATACTTACGGAAAAGTGAGCAAAAATATAATTTTGCAGTGGGGTGAAATGCCAACTTCAGTAGGTAAGAAAAGTATTTTGAAATGAAGTTTAGAAATGTTTTTGATTATTTATTTTGTGTTAATTGTTTGTTTTTGTAGCTTACATTGGTACTGGGCAGATCATGGGTTGGGGCAACAAAGCTATCGAGATCCGTAACGTAGAAAGTGGCCATCTTGACGGTGTGTTCATGCACAAGAAAGCGCAGAAGCTCAAGTTCCTCTGTGAGCGAAACGATAAGGTTTGTTAAATATTTTGATTTCATTTTATGGTGAATCTTTATTTTATGTTTAAAAAAATTTTTAGGTATTTTTTTCGTCAGCCAAAGGTGGTTCTTCGTGTCAGATCTACTTTATGACGCTCAATAAACCAGGAATGGCCAAATGGTGAATTAGAGAATTAAATAAAACTAGTTAATTTTTTTTATTATGATTAACAAAATAATTAATAATAATAATATTAATAATAATGATAATAATAATAATAATTAATAATAAATGGTGTGTAGTACATGTAAACAAAAATTAACTGGCAAAATGGTTTTTTTATGTTCTAAGATTGAAAAAAAAAATTACTTTATTATTTTGCTTTTTGTTCTATTATAAATTTTGGTCACAACTTTAATTTTAATTTTCAAGTTGAAAAGATTTTTTTTAATTTCTTTTAATATTTATTTTGCCTTATGTTTGAACAAATGTTTCCATGTCCTATTTGAAAGTGCAATTTTATTTCTTGTATTTTTTTTAAATTTAAATTTTTATTCAGCTTTTATTTTGTTTTTTTACAAAAACTAAGAGTTAGATGTTTTTAAATAGAGCGATAAATTATTCAATTTAAAATTTTAAATCCTAAAAAATAATCTTAGCTATAATTTTTTTTCATTCAAATTGTTTTAACATCATTTTTATATATATATATATCTTAATTTTTATTGCGTCGGTGAAAAAATAATTAACTGGTGATAAGTTCCATAAATTTTATCACCCATTTTTTGCAAAATAATAACCAAAAATAATGGGCTATTGGCTGAAATATTGGTGAAGATTTCCTCAAATATAATTTTGCTCATATTGACGCCAATTTTTCAAACTCAGCCACCAGTGTGATACTTTGCATTTTTTTTAAATTGTTGTTTTAATTAACGATTTTAAGGTTTTTTATTAACTTTTTCTTTTTGTAAAATGATACGAACAAACAAATGTACGCAAATCATAATACAAACAAATAATTGTAACGTTGACAATTTTTTTTACTACTAATGTATGGATGAATCACTTTGTACAAGTTTGGAAAGAATTAAAAAAATCTTGTAAGAAACGTAGAAAATGTGTTATTTTATTCATAAAATTACAACAGAATGATTATTCATCCTTTTGTACAATTCATGCAATAACAAAAACAATTTGAGCAACACGACAAAGCACATGGAATCGTGCATCGGTGGGTAAAATATTCTTAACAAAATGTAACTCACTTTTTTTACTTAATATTTTTTTGGTACAGGCTATTCACCATCATACTATCATTTTAAATTATCAAATTAAAATCACTTACATATAATTTTAAAAATACAACTTATTTTTAGAAACAAAAACATGCGATTATTGAGGGCTTCCTTTAGAAATGTAAACAAAATGATTTTATTCTCTCAAAACTTAGAAGAATATTTCATTTTGAGTCTAAATTAAACAGATTTTTTATCAATAATATCCGCCACGTGTAAAATATTTTTAACATTTTTTAGGCAAAATAAAAAGAATTTGAATCTTATGAAATTCAAGTCAATGCAGCTATTATTTCACAAACATAAAAATATAATTATTTTATATCAATTCATCTTTATAAAAGAAAGAAACATCTATATTTAAACTTGATTCTTTTGAGGATGAGAACTTGCATTCCCAAGTTCATCAATATTTGGCAGTGTTTCTGGAGTGGTAAATTTGAATTAAAATGTTTTTTTATTGTTTTTTAACTTATTTAATCAAAAATTGGCAACCTTTAATACATTCCAAAATGTCTTTTGCAAAAATTGTTACATTTTTTTATTCTCACCACGAAAAGCGAATATTAAAATCGATATAGGGATCGCTAAATAAAACGGAAAATAAAGTAAAGTCCTAGGTTCACATTTTGATAGCACAATATCAGCCACCCATAACGACCGGTCGGGAACTTCTAAAACTATATGTTCATCTGATGCAAATGAAAATGGAAATGTACAATGAGTCACGTTAAAACACTTGGCAATAAAATTTTTAACATCGTAAACAACTTTATGTAATTTCAAGTTTGCAAAAATAGTGTTTTGTTTCACTAACGGATTCATGCTGTTAAAAACTATGTAATAATAATCGGTCTCTGACGTAGTGTAAGAAATAATATCTTTCGGTACCCAAGTTTCTGCAGCACATTTGATAGATGGAGTTAAAGTTCGGTTTAATATGATATGCATACATTTTAATTCATCTGTGGCTTCTTCACTACTCGACCACGAACTAAATTCATCATCTTCATCTGACGATTGATTACTATCAGCTTCATCTATAAATAAATTTTAAAAAAATTCAAATTCTGCGCTGTTTGAATCGACCAATGAGAAACGACTTACTCACAACCGTTATTTACTTAAAAATTACTCTTTATAATTTCAAGAAAAATTTCAAGTCATAAATCATTTATTCGAAACAATCCATTTTTATTTTAAATTTAAACTTTTCAACTCATTTCTCATTTTTTATTACCTGAATTTTGATATCCCGGTTGAATACAGGTACGCATAAATCTTCTCCCTTTAACTAGAATAACCTTTGCATCATCAAACCGAGCACAACTTGACACAGATAATTTTGATCCTTTAGGTAAAAAAAATCCCCAGAATTCACGTTCACCGAACCGCAAATTAAAATTTTTCGTTGTCCGGTAAGTTCGTATCTCGTTTTCATACCGAGGCGCTTGGCGAAGTAGATAGGCGTTAAAAGTTGTATTCATCTCCAGTCGAACACCTCGACACCAAGTTGTTGACATATGATCGTCAATAACACGAAAATCGGACGAAACCACCGCAGACACACTATCTGCATACACTTTATGCCGAATATACAGCGGAATCGCGATGAACGTAGAAGTCACAGCAATGGACAAAAAAAACCAAAAAGCAACTCGAAAAGCAACATCCATTTTTACCTTGTTCAGAAAAATAAAGAATAAATAATTTCAGTACATCAAAACCAATTTTTATCAATTCGAGTCGAACAAATTACACGCAATACTGTATTTGCTCATCTTCTATCAGGTCACCAACCCAGCATTTGATAACGCTACAAGCGACTAAATTATTAATAACATGGCCACTTGTCACGTATCAACAGCGCTTTAACATTACTTTTTGTGCAATGTGAAAATATTTACTTAAATTTAACAGCCTCTTCGTTGGTAAATTCAGATTAATTCAACTCATCATTTGGAAAAGTAGTTGATCACGTGAACAGGTCTAACCAAAATAGAAAACTTTTTCCACGACACAGTTCCTATAACAATAAATTTTGAGCTGAAAAGTATAAACAGAGCAGGCTTTTTGTTTGCTCCTTGAAATTTTAAGTTAGTTCATCAAGTGAGCTCAACAGGAAGATTAAATTTTGATAAATGTATCAGCTGACGAGCTCAAACTCCATTTATTGAAAGATTGGTTTAAAAGTTTAATTTTTTTTATTGCTTTTATTTTAATTAAATATTCGGAAATTTTTTTATTAATATGCGTAAACAGGTTAAAGAGATTTTATTCGTTTGGAAAATAAGCTAGGACACTAAATGACCTCCATTCCGTCGCGGGGCGCTTCAATGACGTCAAATGTCCTTGACCAATATGAGATTAGATTTTAGTGTAACCTTTCTTTCGCATAAGAAACTAAATTAAATATCCTTGTGTTGAAAGAAATGAGTTTAATATAAATAAATTGTAATTTTATATGTGTAATTACATGAGTCATTTTTTTTTGTAAGAAGTGGAAAAACATTGAATGACGTCATAATATTTCTTCTCGTTTTTATCATATCATTTCTGATGCGGTTGTGAATTAACAAGGTCACTGTTAATCAATTGAAAACTGTATAAAAATTTGTTTATTTTAATTGTTAGCAACTGATACTGTTTTTTTTTAATTTGTGCCACGTGGATGTTTAAAAACGAGAAATAAATTGAAAAAGGTTGAATAAAACTGATTTTATTTAAACATATATCTGCTTTTCTAAAAGTTGATGGACAAAACATATTTTAATTAAATTGTATAACTAGAAATTAAAAAGAAATTCAAGTTCAATCGATGAGCTCATTGGTTCTATCAATGAATTTAAACTTCGCGGAATGCACACGTCACTACTGAGGAATGCTCAACGTCATATCCGCCGCATCACTCTTAACCGGCAAACATTCCGCAGAATATGTTTTTTTTAAACTTAATCCAAATAATATAATTACTTTTTAATAAATATATTTATAATAAACAATAATAATAGAAAAATCTAAATCTAAATTTAATACCATTAAATCAAATTTTACAAAATAATCTGCAAATTACGCAATCTCCGTGGAGGGATACATCCTGCCGAAAAGCCGGCACTTGACTTTCTTCCGTGCTAACGCGAACATGTCGTCGTACGCATCTGATGATCCCAGGTAAGACCTTTTTTAAACTCGTGGTTATTTACAAATCGTAAACCATCACCACGATTTTGAAAATCCTCATAAAACATTTTCGGTTAGGTGTAAATTTTTTTCCTACAAACACGCGGGAAACTAGTAAAAAATGTCTTAAGCCTAAAAGCCGTCAATTGCCAACATGGCGGAATCGGCCAATGGCCTTTGTGAAAGAACACGTGCGATTCCATATGCCTCAAATACGGCTTGAAATATGTGTTGTAGAGAGAGAATTTACCATATAGCAATAAGATAATGAAGTTTGCTGAACGTGGGGGAATTTAATTTTAATATGATCGCTCAGATTGAAGGTCTTAAACGCCAAGTGAAAGTATCGCAAAGGCACGAGACAAAGACAGGTTTTTGGGATTGTTTTAATTAAATTGCTAGTTTTATCAAATTTTCTGCTTTTTTAACTATACAATTTGATTGTAATTTCTATGTATGCTGGTATATCTTTAAATTTTCAAGGTGTAATGAATAGATCTAACTTTAGTTCGGTTATGCAATCGTTTTTGTAAGGATTGCGTTTAATTTTAACGAAGGGGTGATCAAATGCTAAAATTTAATATTTTTAAGTAAAAGATTAGTTTTTACAGTTAGAAAATTAAATGAAATTGGTTGAATTGTAATTTACGTTTTTATTAAATGGTTTTTGATATTTTTTTTCGCCTAAAAATTTTTTGGACGAAAAAATTAATCTGATTTAAAAAAATTATGAAAATTTGTTACTGATTATTAAAATCTCGTTTTTATTCTAGAGGTGACAGTTGGGCACCTGACCGCAATGGACCCGACCATGAAAAGGAGCGAGGTGAACGCGATCATGACGGTCCCCTTGGTATGGATCCCGATGGTGTCATTGAGGTAATTATTTATTTGAGGATAAAAAAATTGGGATTTAATAAATTTTTCTTTTTCTTCTCAATACAGAGTAACTGGGACGAAATTATTGACAATTTTGATGACATGAACTTGAAAGAACCCCTACTACGGGGAATTTATGCCTATGGTTTTGAAAAGCCCTCTGCTATTCAGCAACGGGCGATCATTCCGTGTATAAAAGGTAAAATAGAGAAGAAATTAATTGCACATTTTGAGTTTTTAAGGATGTAATATGGTTATGATACCATAGCAGGATGCAAGACGGACAGGAAATCATTTACTTGATGAATTTTCTTTGTTTATTTCTAATTTTAAGTTTTAAATATCGTATTTGAATGTATTTTAAGATTTTATTTAACTCAAAACGCGTAAATGTGGTTAGGTTTTGTGGGTGGTGCACGTGGTTTTTGTAGTGGCGGCCATTTTGGATTTTGAAAAAAAATTCAGAAAAATGCGTTTTAAATTAAATTTTTGCTAACTGCATCTTATGTTAGGGATTTATAACGATAAGAACTTAGTTTGTTGAATATTTTTTGAAGTTAAATCTTCCTATAAAGCACCTGATGATTTGATAAGTGAATTGCTAGGTTGTCGCAATGGAAGTAAAGTAAAAGTGCATGTCTTATGGGTGAGGTGAAATCTTGATGTTGTGATCGCTGCCTCAATCGGATATGCAATAATTTTTCTAAATTTAGCAGTTAAAAGTTTGAAAATGATACTAATTTTTTTAATTTCGTTTAGGGTTTGACGTGATTGCTCAGGCTCAATCTGGAACTGGCAAGACTGCTACGTTTTCTATATCAATACTGCAGCAAATTGATACTGCTCTTCGAGAATGTCAGGCATTAATTCTCGCCCCCACACGAGAATTAGCGCAACAGGTAAATAGTTATTGAGAATGAATATTTGCATCCTTTCTAATAATCAGTAGTAAGTTGTACTCTCGACTACTGATAGCGCACGGATGCAATATTAACTTTCTGCTTTTTTCGGTTTACTTCACCATGTACAGTGTGAAAGAAAAGAGCTGATACATTTTTTTGTGTACCAATATAAACATTTTTTTGTTTTCAGATTCAAAAAGTTGTAATAGCCTTAGGCGACTACATGAATGCACAGTGCCATGCGTGCATTGGTGGTACCAACGTGCGCGAAGACATGAGAAAGCTCGAGATGGGTGTACATGTCGTGGTCGGCACTCCCGGCCGTGTTTATGATATGATTAACCGAAGGGCATTGAGTAAGTTTGTTTTTAGTTATTTGTGTAAGATAAAAGTGCATATTATTGTAATCCTTTTCAATCAAAGCACCATTTTGTAGTTATTGTTATCGAGTCTGATGTATTTATTTATAAGTATGTCGACTTGGTGCATTAGCGTGGACAATACTGGGAGATTAACGAAAAGGGAGATGAAAAATCAGATTCAGCGTTTGGCGAATCAGGACCTCTTTTTTAATGTCCGATTGATTCGTTCACAGTTGAAACTGAAACATTTCTCATTTTGATTTGTATTTTTATTTACATTTTATTAATTTATTTTTTTTAAATTTAAATAGGAACATCTAATATCAAGATATTCGTTTTGGATGAAGCAGACGAGATGCTTTCCAGAGGTTTCAAAGATCAGATTTATGATGTGTTTAGGAATTTAAATTCAAGTATTCAGGTAAATATTGGGATTGTTTAGTAATTGTCTTCCCACATAAAAGCGCCTGGTTGTTATACACGAAAATTGCTAGGTTTTCGCGGGGGAAGTAAAGTATATTTGCATGTTCTAATGGTGAGGCTAGATTTTGAAATGTGATTGATGTCTCAATCCGACATGCTATAAATGAAAAATAATTATTTACAATGTGATTAATGATTTTGTTTGGTTTTATAGGTAATTCTTTTGTCGGCTACTATGCCGGCCGATGTGCTCGAAGTGACGAAACGGTTTATGCGCAGTCCAATTCGTATTTTAGTTAAAAAGGAAGAGCTCACCTTGGAGGGTATCAAACAATTTTACGTGGGAGTAGAAAGAGAGGTAAATTAAAAAAAATTGATAGGTTATTTTTATGAAATGAATCTAATAATACGTTTTTAAATATAGGAGTGGAAGTTGGACACATTATGCGACTTATACGAAACGCTTACCATCACCCAAGCGGTGATATTTTGCAACACGAGGCGGAAAGTGGATTGGTTAACAGAAAAAATGAATCAGAGAGAATTCACTGTTTCAGCCATGGTAAGAATTTCTTTACAATTAATGTGTTGATTTCGATTCTCTAATTTGTGCTTACTTTGAATTTAGCATGGTGATATGGATCAAAAAGAACGTGATGTTATTATGCGGGAGTTCCGATCAGGCTCTAGTCGTGTCCTGATTACAACAGATCTGTTAGCACGTGGTATCGACGTGCAGCAGGTGTCTCTTGTCATCAATTACGATTTGCCTACAAATCGCGAGAATTATATTCACAGGTAATTAATGAAACCGATTGACTATCTGAAATTTTTGACTAAACTGAAATTTTTTGATATAGAATCGGCCGTGGTGGTCGTTTTGGCCGTAAAGGCGTGGCTATAAATTTTGTGATTGAAGAGGATAAGCGCACACTGAAGGATATTGAACAGTTTTATAATACGCAGATTGAGGAGATGCCTATGAATGTTGCCGATCTAATCTAGAGGATTAGAATTTTTCCGTCGTCGTCGCGTTCCCCTCCGTTGAATTGGCTGCTCTCTTACTCAGCGAATTTTTTTGAGTGAGCGAGCCCGTGCGTGCTGCATCTAAACTCTTCTTAAACTATTTATATTCCTTGTCTGCTGTGACAGGGTTTCATGAACTATATTTCATGTGTCTTGATTATTATCTGCTGGCAAATTATCAATAATAGTTACGTAAAACCAGAAGAATTGTAATTTTTAATTAATTGATTTTTTTGATTATTAATTTTCCTGTTTTGCAGGGAATAAGTTAAAAAAAATTTCTAGAAAAATTCTGATAGGAATTTTTTTTGGAATTTTTTTTCTTGTGGGTTTGGGCAAAAATTATATATTGCATTCAGTGCAATATTGTAAAATAATATTTGTAGTTTTGTGCTGAAAGATATTCACTGGGGAGGGGAGTGAAAACTTTCTTGAATTTTTTTTTCTTTTTTGTCTATCTAGTGGGAAAACAAAAGTAGAATTATTATACCTAAATAATTGTAATAATTATATCCAGTGATAATTTTCTAATCGTCTAAATTTATAAAGATAATTTTTTTTTGACTGGTTTTTTTTTAAGGAAATTTAATTTTGTTTTTGTTTTACTTTTTCAATCCCATACTTAGCTGTAGTGACATTTATTTCTAGTTAAGGGCAAATTATAATCCATTTATTCCACTTCCCTTAATCCATGTAAAGAATTTCTAGTATACTTACCGCTAATTTTGATTTGAATTTTTTTTCTCAAAATTATGCAGTATTTTTTAATTTCTTTAGGTTTTTCAGAGGGATGTAAAGATCGCAAAGTGCTCTATTCTCACACAAATGCACTTTGTAGTATGTTGAACACTATAGTAATAAATTTCACAATAAAGGTGCTTTTTTGGTCTCTCTTGTCTATTTTTATCTCCTTTTACATGACAAATTTAATGTATGAATCGAAATAAATCAGTCATCGATGAAATTATTGAAGTTTACTTAGTTAAACAGTTTACTTTATCATGATTTACAACGTTTTCACATCGAAAATTTCCTGTTTTGTCCATAGATGGAGCTTTCATAATAATTATTACAGTGCTGCCACCGCTTAAAGCCGCGCAATGAACAAATATCTGTTCGAAATGTGTTTTGCTGTTGGTGATAAACGAGGATAAACTTGAGAGATGGACCAGTTTTCAAGAGAATCTCAAATAGTCCAAGTATTAACTGATTTTGAAAATGGTGATGTTGATGTCAAGAATGTCATAGTACAGGTATAATATGTGAAACCAATAATTACAATATATCAACACGTGCTAAGCTTTTTACTTTTATACAGATTATTGCAATTGATCGATATTTAATTGATAGAACCAACAAACACCTCGCTATTGATGAAACAGTATATTATCTATATGATGTCGTTATCACAGACGGAAAAAGCTCTCTAAAAACATTATTAAGTTCCGATTTGAATTACCTAGTACAAACGAATCAAGTAAACAAAATATTTCTTTTCGTTTGTTTTTATTGAAAATGTTAACAATATTTTAAATGTTAGCTCAAACGATCATCAATTTGTTTATTGGCTCTTGAAGAAGTATCTTTCCACGATAAGCCATGTCTTGTAATAAAACGACTTCAAATTTTATCTTCTACTGCTAAACCAATTGGTAAACCAATTGGTAAAACAACAAACTATTAATACAAACCATAAATGTGACACTAATATTTATTTCTATTATTTTAGGTTCAATTGAATATTGTTTAGGAGCTGAAAAAAAAGATGCAAATACGAGTTTGGAGACATTTCTTTTACCTCTCACTGGTGTGAGACATTTCTTTATAAATATTTGGAATGATGCGATCGTAGAATGGCCTTTGCGTAACCCTGACGGTGTGGATACGAAGCTTTAAAAAACCGTTATTCTGTTAAAACAATATTAATATTTTTAGATGATCCATACATATCTCCTACAAATATTTCTGGAAGAATTAAAGCGTTAATTCAGAGATCTAAGAGTTTTAATTTGAAAGAAATTGAACGTTGTGGAGGCAAGCCTCGGTTGTTTTACCCTTTAGTTGTTCGGTAATTATATTATTGTACACATAAGCTGTGTTTATAATTAATTTCTTGGTTTTCCTTTTTATTAACAGGGTAGTAAGTGTTGGAAAGGTGACACATTTGAGTAAATCTGGGGATGAAACCTCTTGTGCTCTACGGGTAAATTGATATGAAATTTAAGAAGCATTAGTGATTAATTTTTATTTTTAAATTTTTATTTTAGGGTTCATACGTAATTACAGATGGGACAGCTATAAGTTATATGAGTATTTGGGATTCTCTTGCGGCCAGTTTACACGACAAGTGTGTTTGAATTATATTTTAAAATACTTCACATGATATAATTCAGTTTTTTTTCAAAACAGAATTCAACTAAATTCTATTCTGCTCATTCAGAAATTTTATACTGATAAGTACAAAGGAAAACCAAATTTAAAGTTTGAAGATGTGCATAAAGACGGAAGTAAAATATCTTTAACATCGTTCGAAGTTAAAGTGAATGCGAGGATTGATGCTGAGATTGCGAAAAGTGGTCACAATATTTACGTGTTTAAACCAGGAGATGAGAAACTTTTACCTGATTTGCCTTACGCAGGATTTAAGTTTTACAATTCTTCGCTCAAGTAAATAAATTTTTAAATATTACGCGTTATATTTTAATAGTTTTTAATTTATTATTTTTAAAATAGAGTTGACCCTAATGGCTGCTTGTTGTACGATATTATAGGAGTTGTAGTAACGCTGAGTCGTTATGAACGAGTTTTGCGGCATGGTATGTTTTGTTCTTGCTATAAGTTAAAATCAGTAAAAGAATCTAATTGAAATTTATAGGTTTCGACGATAAATGTTTAAAAGGAGTTTGGGTTTTACGTTGGGTGGAAATTGTAAATAATCCGCACGAACCACCTCTCAGACTTCAAATCTTTGTTAACGGTCAAATAGATTCTCATTCCGAATTGCGTGTTGGTGATCGTGTTGTCATATGCAATATGAAATTAGTTTTGGCAAATGAGAATAATAAAACTTATTTCACATCTACTAATGAAACTCAGGTACGTAATTCAAACTTTTACTGTTACAATTTTAATTAATTTTTCTTTTCAGATTATTATTATTAATCCTCAAAACTCGGAACAATTTTATGGTTTTGTAGAGATAAAAGGTTTACAGGAATTAACTGATGGCATGATTGAGACATTTGTAAAATCTGGAAATGGTGTAGGAGGATTATATCCATTCTCACCTATACCTCAACGTTTTGACGAACTTAAGGAGCCATCTTACGAAAAAGTAAACAGTGGTCTTTTTATGTATAAATTTAAATTTACTTAATTTATTTTATTTTTAGATTGTCTCCAATTCATGGTGGCCTCGTATTATTGATAATATGTGGTTTTGGTTGTCAAGAAGAGTCATAATTCAAGGACAAATTGCCGAAATTAATTTTATTAACTTAAATATGTAAGTTATTTTTAAAAAAAATTGAAATAATGTATTGTTTTTAATTTTCTAATTATTTATTAGAGCTGAAATGGAAAAGTCTGAAGTAAGTCTTAGTTTAATACATTTGGAAATAATTTATTATCAATTTTTTTAAAAAAATAGTCTTTAAGACTGTACAAGAACGATAGCATTCATTTAAAGTCATTAAAGTTGTACGGTTTACAAAAACCACATCGGAACACGTTTTCTCAAAAATACAGCGAAAAAATGTGTAGACCATATCAATTCCCAGTGACATCTTATTTGACAAGTACTTCAATATGTAAAGAAGTTACGTCATCAAATTCTGAATTAGGTATTTTTTCAATTGTGTTTTGTATAATCATATTTACTTGTAGAAATTTTGCTTATTTTTATTACTTATTATTGCTTAATTAGCTGATTTCTTGTGCGACGGTTACTACGAAATAGTCATTGCTGATGGAGAAAAAGCAATGAAATGTTTTTTTCTACCTAAACCAGCTAAACGTCCGTTTCCATCTTTAAAAAACATGTTGCTTCAAGAATTTACTCAAGACAGGATCCACTATTTGTGAGTAGATAGAAAAAGAGGCTAGATGAAAGATTTATTTGTTTTTGTTCACTTTTGTTGACAGAAAAGAACAAATAAACACGAATGTGCAAACTGCTGATCCAATATCAGAAATTCGAGAAAGACAAACGTTTCTAATTGAATTATTTAAACATTCATCAGAAGAGTGTGAAGTGATTTTTCATCAAATGTACTTGGCTTCTCCAGAAGTAAGTACTGAAAAGGAAATCCCCATGGATGTCGATTAGAAAAGAAAATTATTTTGTGATTAAGAGTTGTTATTTTTAAAATTGTTCTATTTGAAATAAAATACCAACTCAAAATCTAGAATGTTATAAAATTGGAATGTTTATTTCTGTATAATACAAATGAAATATACTGTGAGTGCTTTTCGGACCATCTACCATGTTTGGAGCATGTCAAATGGCAAGAAGACTAATAAGTGAGACTTAGGCGTAGGTCAAGTTAAGAAATTTGCTTTATTCTATTCAATCAAGAGGATCCCATGTGGACCTCTCTACTCTCACTACCATGTTGCTGACAGAGTCAGCTCTATCCTGAGTCCTCGATCTATGACTCGCCATTTGACTGGCGTAGTCATGGGAAAGTAAAACTATTCCGTGGCTCCCAGCCATGGAATCAAAGTTAAGTGCCATGAGGGGACTTATTGGGAAGGCCCAAATAAGTATGCTTCATTGGCAGCAAAGTCTGCCAGGAGAGTAACATTTTTCCTGTCCAGCTAAAGTCTTGATCACTAGTCAAAAGCACTGACCAGAGATGCTCTCTGGTTGTTGGTTGACCCATTTTGTTTTTCGTTCCAGGTTCAGTTCCAGTTTTTGGAGTAAAATAAATTAAAGGTAATGTTCTGGTTTTCACTCCGAACAACCCAAAAACCAGTTAAGCTAAAACCGTTTTTTTTTGTTCCGGAACAAAAAAAGAAATGGTTTTAGCTGAACCGGTTCAAACCAAAACAAAAACTGGTAATGAAGACCCTAAAAATATGTCATGAAGCCATGGATGTAAATTAAACTACATAGGGATGTCTTTTACCGGGAGTTTGCAAGTGTTGCATTATGTGTTTATTTAATTTTAGGGTTTTCATTATCGGTTTTCGTTCCTGTTCTAACTGGTTCAGAACTGTTCGAACCGGTTCAATTACGGTTCAGGAACAAGAAAAGTAACAATTTTGTTCTGGTTTCATTCCACTCCTAAAAATCAGTTTTTTGGGGTTTTCACTTCCAGGTTTTGTTCCGGTTGGAAGCCTTGCCCAAGACTGACTTTGCCATAGTGGAAAAAGACAGAATATTTTAATGTAAATAAATAAGACAAATAACAAGTATAATTTTTATGTTTATTGTGACAATAAAGCGCAAGCAGACGCTTGCTTCCAATAATGTAAGATTCAGTAAATCGGAAAAACAAGATGAATTAGGAAAAAAGTAATCACGAAGAAACCGACTGTTTAGAGTAATTTTACCTCAAAGAAAATCAGGTCTGTTACTCTGTTTCGCAAGTAGACACAATAACATGAAATAAAACTGGTTGATGATTAGTATGAAACCAGACAAAATCCAAATTAAAAGCAATGGTTAATTTTTTGATGAATCATTTTCCTTTAATGTTTCTATGCTTCCTGCCAGGTCTAATGATTTTGCAAATGATAACATTTTCGAAGTTGCCTTGTAAAATTAAGTTTTCCTTCACCTGAAATGATTTGGGAGTGTAATTTGATTTCGATTATTTTGAACATGAAGTAAAATTGCAAACAAATTGAATATTTATTTATTTATATTTTTTTAAATTCTTTAAATTAATTAATATACTCAGGGCCGGATTAACACCCACAGAGGCCCTAAGCACTTAAGATTTTATTTATATTTTATTATTCTTCTTCTTATTGTATCTATATATGTTATTATATATGTTATTATGATTTTTTTGCCTCCTTGTTATATATTTCCTTTTTTTAAATTTACTTTGAACTAAAAATCATTTTTTTTAGTTTTTTTAAATTTTAAGGAAAAAGTTTTTAATGTGGCAATGTGCTAAACAAACAGTGCTCTACAACAGCGTTTCTCAACCTTTTTATCGTGGCGGACCGGTGAAAATAGGAAAAAAAAATTTGCGGACCGGTAACGCAGGAATAAAAACCTTTATTTATAATCGCAAGTGTATTTTTTAAATTTTTTTAAATTAAACTTTTTTTTTGAGGGGTTAAACCCCCCCCAAAAAAATTTTGCTTATGGCCCCGCAATATATAAATCTGACCCTGACCATTTCCGCGGACGGGTAGAAAATCTCTGCGGACCGGTACCGGTCCGCGGACCAGTGGTTTGGAAACGCTCCTCTACAACTTTGCAATTGACATTTTTTGCGCAGCATTGTTGGTTTAAAAGTTACAAGTTGCAAAACAATGTTGCAACAATGTTGCAACAATGTCATATGAGTTTAACGTGTTTTATTGAATTCCTCACATGTCATTTACTTAAATCAATAATTTAAATTTTTTTTAAATTCTCATGTTTGTAAAATAATTCACCTGACAGGTGTTTGGTGGGACACCCTGTATTGTTTTATTACAATCAATTGTGTTTAGTCATAACTTGTATTTGTATTAACTTGGTTTGTACTAGTTGTTTCTGGTGAGATACAACTATACCCATCTTGTTATCAGTTCCTTTTAAAAGATTGTGCATTAAGCTTCAATAAAAGGGCACTTGTATTGAGAATAGTGTTCTTTGGAGTGGCAGAAAAGTCGTACCATTACAATTGAAGCCCATCCAGGATCAGATCATTGAAATTGAATATTCCTATCTTTTGTGAGAGGTAATATATTCTGCTCAGAATTAAATATCTCTCAAGTCGGAAATAATATTTTAATCTCAAAAGTAGAGTGTAAAGTAGGGAATGCAATTTAAAAAAAAAAATGGAATTCCGGATTTTCGGAATTAAATTTCAATGAAATCCAGAATTCCGGTTTATTCCGGAATTTCACAGAAGAATTAAAATAAATAAAAAAAAAGAAAAGAGATTAATATTCAAAACATTATAACAAATTAAATAATGAAATGTTTTTTATTAAAAAAAAATTTATACTTTAGAATTAACTGAAAGTGAATAAACTGAATGGAAAAATAAAGTTCAATTTTTAGTTTGCTTTTTGAAAAAACCTCTTAAAAAACACAAAGTATCCAATGTTTTATCATTGAGTCTTGATCGAATTTTTGTTGAAAATGCTCCGGCAGCGGAGAAAGCGCGCTCTGATTCTACGCTAGTTGGAGGAATTGTTAATAAGTTATTGTAGAGATTTTCCAAAAGTGTTTCTCGGGGTCCCCCTTGATCCCAAAATTTAATTTCATTTTGAATTTCAGATTGAATCGATGATTTTTTTAGAACTTCTGACCTTGATTCTGAGAGTGATTG